>JACGTP010000957.1:0-15216 GCA_023678845.1 Mischocyttarus mexicanus
TTTTTAATAAATTTCGTTGTTACTTTTTTTTACTTTTAGAATGCAACAGAGGCTTATTTTTTAAATATCAAATTAGAACAGCAATATGAAGTAAGTATTATAGCTGATTCGATTGGTGGTTCAAGTCCAATATCTAAAATAATAACCGATTGCAATATGCCATTAGGTGAATATAATAGATTTTGTTTTATTTATTATTACATTTATATCAATTTTTGTGAATTTTCTATAACCTTTTTTCTGTATGTGTGTGTGTGTGTGTCTTTTTTAGTTGACGAACACAGTTATTTTCAACAAATCATGATACCAATAGTGATTATAATTACGATATTTATATTAGTAGCAATTTGCATGTTTATGTTTAAAGGTAGAACGAAATTATGTCATAAACAATATACGCATTTTCAGGTAAATATTCTTTTTGACCAATCACGCAAATAAGTAATATAATAATACAAGAATTTCATATAATCTTTATATCATTAATGTAGGCTTTAAATCAAAAGGATTTTCCCAGGAATGTGCGTAAATTATTAGAAGAAAACGAGGATATATCTAATAATGGTAAAATTCTTTTACCGTTGGATAAGTTTGAGTTATGTCCGAAAAAATTGCAATTGAAAGATATACTTGGTAGTGGTGCCTATGGAATTGTTAGACTTGGATCCTTTCAGGATGATTTCGGTGTTGCTATTAACGTTGCAGTTAAAGGATTGAAAGGTAATCCAAATATCATTCAAATATATCTAATAAATAACCAGTTAACACAAAACGTTAATATGACGTTAATATTATGTCAGTTTTGAAAAATGATGTTAATATGACGTTAATATGACGTCAGTTTTGAAAAATGATATAGTTTTGAAAAGTGACGTCATATTAACGTCATATTAACGTTTTGTGTTAACTGGGTATGTATACATATGTGTCTGGTAATTACAATTGTAACAGTGGACTGATATATAAGTCAAACAAACAAAAATTGCAAAATTTCTTTATATATGATTTATTTTAATATTTTACTCGACACACATATACGTATTTACTAATATATTCGTAAATACTCAAACGTATATAATTATCTAACGAAAAATATATTTATTTATTACAAAGATAATCCAACTGTAGATGATATAAATAATTTTTACAAAGAAATACAAATAATGAAATCAGCTGGTAAACATCCGAACATAGTATCATTAATTGGTTATTGCACAATGTACAACAAACCATTGTTGATCGTTGAATATTGCTGCAACGGAGATCTGCAAACGTATTTGAGAAAGGTTGAGACTTCAAATATTTTCTTCGTTATTTTAGAGTACGTAATAATGAAGTTTAACTATTACAAAAATTAATGATATATTCTCTTTTTTTTTTCTCGTTTCTTTTCATGCTCTTTCAGATATGGAAAAATACGATAAACGGTATACTAGATTATAAATCACAATTTAAATTTGAACGGTATTTTCATAATTATGAAAATGATCTGACCGATCGTACCGTTGAAAATCGTTTGTATGGTATTAGACAAGGTAAATCGAATTAATAATAATAATAATAATAATAATAATAAAGTTAATGATGATTTATATTTATTATGGACAATAATCAAATATATATTTAATTTAATATTTGTGATTGAAGAATATATTACTGCGGTCGACTTACTAAACTTTGCAAGACAAATCGCTAATGGAATGGTAAGTTTTTTAAATATATATTATCTTATTTAACAATCAATATATACCCAGTTAACACAAAACGTTAATATGACGTTCGATTTAACGTTTTGTGTTAACTGGGTGGGTATATATTAGGTGTTGGAACTAATTCGTAGCGTTTTTTTATTAAAAAATGACAATTTATTTGAAATGAAAGTAAAAAATTACATTATTGAAAATACTGCCTATCGCTTGCCACTACTTTTTCCCATTTTTCAGGTAACTGTCGAATACCCCTTTGAAAAAACTCTTCGTCCTTAGAGGCAATCCATGAATTGATCCAATTTTGGCAATCCTCATAAGATGTTCATTTTTCCCCTGATAAACCATGAGCCATTGATCGAAACAGGTGGTAATCCGAAGGGGCAATATCCGGAAAATACAGCGGGTGGGTTAAGACTTCCCATTTCAATGTTTCCAGGTATTTTTTCACTTGCGTTTCGCCACGTGAGGTCGAGCATTGTCGTGCAGTAAAATAACTTTATCGTGCCTTTTGCTCCATTCCGGCCGTTTTTCCTTCAATGTACGACTCAAACGCATCAATTGTAACCGGTAGCGATCCCCAGTGATGGTTTCATTGGGTTTTAACAATTCATAATAAACTACACCTTGTTGATCCCACCAAATACAAAGGAGGAACTTAGATCCATGAATATTGCGTTTTGCCACTGATGATGATGGTTGTCCGGGCTTAACCCATGATTTTCTACGCTTAGGATTGTCATAATGTATCCACTTTTCATCACTAGTAACAATACGATGTAAAAAAACATGTTCTTTTGTGCCGTTCCCGCAAAAACACTTTATTTGGGATAAACCTCAACATATTGAAATAATAGTAACATGATGTTATTAACAATTAAAACATAATATTTGTCGTAAAAATCAAACCTTATTAGAGCTGGTTTACGATAAATTTGTTTCTGAAGGTGAAAACAGAATACTTTAAAACTCATGTCATCTTTAGTATAACGCTACGAGTTAATTCCAACACCTAACATATATATATATATATTTTTTATTTAATTATGTATATCGCATAAACATGATAAATTTATTATTCGTAGGAATTTTTATCCACCAATCGAATAGTGCATCGTGATTTGGCAGCAAGAAACGTTTTAGTATGTTCCGACAATATTGTTAAAATATCTGATTTTGGTCTTAGTCGTGACATTTATCAAGAAAATGTTTACAAAAAACAAGGTAGCGGTAAATTGCCATTAAAATGGATGGCCATTGAAGCATTGACACATCAGATATATACAACTCACAGTGACGTGTAATATAATTTTCATTAACGAATACAAAAGTATTTATGTTAAAATGATACCAAACATATATTTTTCTTTTTTATCGTAAAATAATCGACTTAAAAAATAATTACAATTACTTTTTTTCTTCAAGAATGTTTTTATAATTGCAGATGGTCTTTTGGTATTCTTTTATGGGAAATAATCACGTTAGGTTGCACACCATATCCTGGGGTTCCGACAAATAATATTTTGAAGCTATTAAAAACTGGATATAGAATGGAAAAACCACCAAACTGTGGAGACAATTTGTGAGTTTATATAAAATATTTCAGTCCATAATTATGAAAGTGGTCTAACATAAGTTAAAAAAAAACAATGAGTTTATGAGTTATTTCATACCGATATTATTTAAAACTAAATAAATTCAATGTAATCTTGACGATATTGTTAAAAATGTACCATTAAGATAGTGGTTGTGATTTCAACATTATATGTGGAATTCATTTAATGTTCAAATGCAATTTATTAAATATCTCGAAACAAGGGGTATATATCTCTGACTTAAGAGATTATACGCAGTTAGAATTTCCAAAAAATCCATTTTCTGTTTGCATTTTTGGAATGTACACGTATTTGAGTATATTCTCTGAAAATTTCAAATCGATTCGGTAAATATTTTCAGAGATATGACCATATTTGTAAGAACGCTTCAGATCGTTAGAATAGGCAGAGTGAAACTTTAAACGGTCTTTTCAAAGTTGGTGATCACGAGATCTCAAAAACTACTCAATCGATCGATCTGAAATTTTAACACAACATTCTCAGATATATTCCTCAGGGATTGATCGAAGGAATAAGATTTCCGATAATTATTTCTATTTTTTTAAACAATTTTTTGCGCAAAATTTTGGTCCAAAATTCCAATTTTTTTTTTTACATATTCGCCATTCTATCAAAAATTTAAATTTTAGCTATTCCTTAGTATCAATCCTAAGATTTATCTATCCACTAAAAGAATCTGACTTTTTTTTGATTTAAAAATAATCCAAATTAGAAATATCCTGATCACTGCCAAACTCCTTTTTTTGGAGGACTTTCGGAAGATCATCTACAGGAGCAGTATACATCAATATTTTTACATGATCTAAGTGTCATTAATAACTTAAAAGTAGACACTATCTGACTAACTATTACTTGTATTTGTAAAATAAAATCTCTTTCTATAAAAAAATTATTGAAAAAACGTCTAGTTTTGGCTTTGCAACTGCGTATAACTCCTTAAAAACCACTTTCATAATTATGGACACATATAAATACATATTATATATATATTTTAATAAAATTATTTTTAATTAGGACTATATTATCTCATCGTGTCTTTTAATTAATTTTTTAGATATAATATAATGTGCTCGTGTTGGCATATCAGACCTCAAAGCAGACCAACTTTTACAAAATTAAGGAATGATTTGGATATGTTGCTTAACAATTATACCGATAATAAATATTTAAATTTAAGGTAAATATTACAAAGAGAACTCGCAGGAAATAAAAAGAAGGATCAGTGTTTTTTTAAATGAAAGAAACTATAAAAGACCAAATTATTATAAATTCATTTTAAATTAGTTCTTTTGTTATAATTATAACAAAAAGAAGAATAACTATTATTACCATCGAGAGTATTAAAGTTATTACTATATATTATCATTTAAAGAAAAAAAACAAAATGTATATCATGTGCAAAATCATTTTATTTTGTAAGAATTTTTTTACGTACAATAATCTGTGATATAATTCCCTTAAACATATACGTGAGTACGTGTTGCTCGAGTGTATGTTTTTATGTGTGTATGATTTTATATATGAGAGGTATGAGTGTATATGTTTCATAATATTATTGTGTTTTTATATATATATAATGTATGTATATACATACACAATATTTTTTAATCATGATGAAACAAAAAACAAAAAGAGTAACTTACTTTTTAGGATTTTACTATACGTACTTCTTCAATTTCTCAAAATTGTGCAATTTTTAATAACATTAAATGCACGTTATATAACGCGTTACCCATTTGAAATTTTAATTTACCAATTAATTATGACAACTAATGATGATTTTAATATTTTTATTTGTTTTTTCTTTTTTTATTATTCGTGGTAAGATTGAAAAGTCGATTCTACGTTAAGACGATAGAGAAAAAGAAAAACTAAAGAATTGATGGTGGATAAATAAGGTAAAAAATTGTACAAAAAATTTCGGTTATTCTTCCAACAAATCCTTCTTATCCTTCTTGATTCTATCTTAAATATTTAAGAAGTATAGTATATCTATATGTATAAAAAAGAACTGGCATTATCCTAGGCACATTTTTGCTACTGCGAGAGGAACTTTGAGTTTTATATTAGGTGTACAAATAAATTTCCGCCGTTCTTATTAAAAAATTAAGCATTTCATGATTTTAAATGATGTAAAATTGCTTGCTGAGTTACTCCGAATATAAGTGCAAGTTTTTTTTTGCGTTTCGCACGAATTTTCAACCAATAATGTTTCCAATTCCGCGTATTCGTACATTTTCAGCCCTCCCTTACGTATTTTGTCTTCAACGCCACAGTCTCCGTTCTTAAACTATAAAAGCCATTCATGAAAACTTCTCTAACTTAAAAAAGCCTCGAAATATGCTTCCACAAACAATCGATGTTCATCAGATGCAGATTTCTTGAAATTAAATAATTTAATCAAAAGTTCCCGCAAATGATGCTTATTCGGCTCAAAACTCGACACTTTCGAAGGAAAAAAAATATCTGTTATCGATACAAAATTACTAATATACCAAGATTATGTTGTCGAGAGATGTCAAACCCTACGATATGACGTTTTACATGAGACAATTTTAACCATAATTTAATCATAAAGCCATACTTTGTTGAACGGCGATAACTTATTTGTACACCTAATATTTTGGATAAAATAACAAACAAGAGAAGATAATATTAATAAAGAAATAATTTACGCAAATCGACTAATCAATCCATAGTAAATAATAATAGGATTTGTTAATTAGTTTAAATGGCAAATGATTAAGTAACGCGTATTATTTTGTTTTTTTTTTATGGTACCTATTTTTTTTTTTTTAAAGTACGGACAAATATGTTGGACATGTTTCTTTCTTTTTTTTTCTTCTTCTTCTTCTTCTTCTTCTTTAATACATCCGCTTTATTACAATATATTAATAATTGATATGAAACAGAGATCGGTTATCTGAGTTTTCATTATTTTACATATTTATGAAATTTTCCATAAATATGGAAACTTTAATGATCCATCCTGACAATAGATCTTATCACCAATAGAAGACATATATCCTTTTTTTTTTATTTTTGTACGCACAATATTATCGAATTTATTACTTTTTGAAGGATGATATATAAAAAATTTTTTTATTGCATATTAAGTTGGTGGAAAAAAAATGTCAGATTTTTCTGATTGAATTATAGCTAAAAATCCGACATTTTTTTTCCACCAGCTCAATGTATATATATATAATTCCATAAATTTTTGTTTCCCCTCTTCTCCAATGTTAAATATGGTTTTTTTGTTTATCTTTCTTCTGTGTTCGCAATTCGTGAGAAAAAATTCATAGCATAGCTGAGAGAGAAAGAAAATGAGAGAAAGAGAGAGAAAGAGAGAGAGAAGTACATATTATCTGTGAACAATAGTTACAATATCCCGTAAGAATCTTATATCTTTTTTATGTTCTTCCTTAATACTATGTACAGTTTTTAATTGGAAAAAATTCCTTCAATCTATCGATCGTTAGGCTTGCTTTTTATTTTTTCTCTGCATTGGGATATCCTTTTCTTTTGCTTTTGAGATGCAACGATTATTTTGTTTTCTTAATTTTTCTTTTTTTATAAGTTCTACGATATACAGTTTAAAAATGTACATTTTTTTTTATATATTTATATATTTATAGAAAAAAAAAATATATATACTTATTTAAAAAAAAAAGAAAAAAAAAAATTCAATCATAGTAATAGATTTATATCAAAGGAATATATGCGTGGACAGCACAAGTGTTCTCGTTTATGTTCAGGCATTTTTCTTGTTTCTTTTCTCATGGACTTCTTCCTATTATCGAATATGTTATTAAACTTTAATAACTCATACTTATGTTAAATTTGATATATGATAAATTGAATGCACGATGTTTTTAAAGTAATTATAAGGAATATAACGAGAATACTTTGTAAAAAACACCTAAAATGAGATTATTTCAGTAAACAAACAAAAATATTTTAAAGAAGAGAGTCACCAACACAAATATTATATATTATTATATAATAACAAATAATGGTGACGGTAATAATAATACGTAGTGATAGTTGGCCGTAAAAATAAATATTAATCGTGTATTATATTAGATATTTTATATCTGTGATTAACTATAAATTAGATCAATTTATAATTTTATTCTTCTATGTTTTAAACATAGATTCTCTACGTTCACGTAATTTTTTTTTTTTTTAATTACACCAATGCTGAAAAAAAGTATAAAAGAGAAAAAAAAGAAAAGAATAATATGTATACATACGTATATGTATGTGTGTCGTTGTTTTCCGTATTATTATTGGAATGTTATTGCGTTAAAATATATTTTAATAATCTGTGAATTTCAATCTTCTTTTTTATTGTTAGAATGGTATCACAGAGGAAATTGTTGTTGTATTACAAATGATTATGTTTCTTTTTTTAAATATCTTCTTTTTTTTTCGTAATCGTTTTTCATTTTTATTTTCATTTTTTTTTGTTTGTTTTTCATTACTATTTTGATTTTATTGCGAATAATTAAAAATGCATAGTGTGTGATAACTTTAAAGAAGAAAATGGGCAGGCCAAAATTTTTGTTCATACATACTTTCAATATTATTCATCAATAATATTTCTTCCTTCTATATATATGTATATATATATATGAGATTATCTAAGAAATATTATTAATGAATGATTCATTACAAGATCATAACTTGCGATCATTAATAAGTATACATTCGCTTAGAATAAAACATAAATCATATTATGTGACTATCAAGTACGGCATGAAAGTTATATTCGAATAACGTTTGATAATAAACGAATATTATTAATATACGGATTGGCATAGTTAGACTAAAGAAGAAATAAATTTTTTTAAAAATATAACTACGTAAATAATAATAATACATAATAATAATAATAATAATAATAATAATACATAATGTTTTTGTTCAACTTTTATAGAGTGAATAAATGACGTGCTCTTAAAAAATATTAACGATGAGAAAAAGTAGCTCAACCGAATATTATTCAATTAATATATTCCTTTCTTTAAATAGCCAAAAATCACAGACAACATAGTCTCTATTTATCAGTAAGATAGACCGACAGGAATTTTATCATTGATAATCTCACTGCCTTTTGTACGACTTTCGATGCTACCTATATCAGATGCTATCGTTTCTAATTAAACTATCTTCCTTGTCAACCGGTGGTGGGCCTGTGGTAATCGTTGTACTGGGCCCTGCTGTTAAATAACCAGCAGATACTGGCGTTCCAGCTGGATAATAATTAACAAAATATATTTTTCTATCAATTATATATTTGAACATAAAATATTGATCTCTCCAAAAACTGTTATCTCACCTGTCAAATAACCCGAGTTAGGGGCATTTGATATAAATAAGTCATGTCGTTGATCTTTGTATTCTGCCCAGACGCTAGATTTTTCCAATATAGCATTGACCTTCTCACCTAAAAGTAAACTTCTCGTCATAGCTTTCAAAGCTTTGACTATTTGCGCTTTTGTCGTAGCAGGATTATCGATAGCATCTAATCGACCTTCCAATATATTTAAGAGATATGGCACCATTTCAGCTTCCAGTGCCTAAATGCAATTACAAAACATAGATTCTATTTTAATCTTTTTTTTTTATTTAATTATAAAATATATTTTATATGTAGATATATTTAACGATCTATCCGCACCTGTTTAATAAGTCTATCCTCGTTCGTTGAAAATAATCTATTTAAAGTTTCACATGCTATTGCTATCATATCCCGTCTGGATTGCATAGCATGTTTTAATGGACTTATACATTCTGTTTGACAAATAGACGATATACAAATCTAAAAATGTAAAGAGAAAGAAAAATAAATATAAATGACACCACCATCGATGATTTTGTTAATTTAGGATTCGTCATATTTTAACATCAAATTAATTCACCTCGCTAGTAGCTAATTGATGTAATATTAATATTGCTGTTTTGTATACAGAAGATTGATTGTTCTGTACTGCCATTTGTCTACATAGTCGTGGTATATGGCCTAACGATGGTACTTGGTCTGCTAACATTGGTTGTGCTTGTAATAAACATACCAAAGCTTGTGTTGTAAGTTCTAACATCTCTGACTGAAAATATATATATTATTATGCACATATAAGCACGTTCGTATTATTATTTGGTGATGATTATTACGAAAGTGGTCTAAGTGGTATATGTTTTTCTTTTTAAGATATATATCAAGTTTGTGAATTATATTTATAAAATAAAATAAAATAAGTTTTGTTATTTTCAGTTAATTATTTTGTAACTCTTACGTCAATCTTTTCCTTAGACATAAATATTAGAATAGTGTCCATAAGTTCGCTTAAAAATTCTTTAGGCTTTCTAAGAGCCCATGCAGGACTAGCTATAAATAATCTGAGGTATACACCACCCACTACAGGCTCATTTGTAGTGATATCAATATTATTTTGGGTGTCGGGTAACTTCAATATTGCGTTAGGATTTCTTCTTTGCAATGCGAAATATCTATTTGAAAAATGATCATTAGATATTAAATTGTATTTTATAGATTTTTTTTTTTATTTCAACGAGAAATCTATGTATTAATTTAATTCTATAGAACATACTCATCTTTTAATTCAGCAACAATTCTTGAAACTCGTGCTTTGGATTCATCGTCCCAAATCAATTCTGGATTTTCGTGTTTAGTTTCAAACATGTGTACACATTGTTTAGGTGCATCACGAATTGCTTCGCTAAATAATCTGGGTAAAAATTTAGATAGATCTAATTTCACCTTTGGTCCAGCCAATTTATCTGAAGACATTTTGGCGAGCAGTTCAGCTGCTGTTTCTCGTACCTGAATATTACTCGAATTGCAGAATAAATCAAGGACATAAACAACAGCTCCTAAAAATATTCATTATCAAAGAATAATTTATATATTTTTTGTATAGTTTTTTTTTTAGAATTTACGTATACCAACCTTTAGCCAATGCTTCTTTTACGATTTTCGTCGAACTCATAAGTGCATATAAAGTTTCTAATGCTAAAAGTTGATACTCCTTTAAACTGTGCAAGCATAATAGTAAATGTATCGTCACTTCATTCGCTGCGATATCACTGACACATTCTTGATTTTTAGTTACATTGCTTATTACTTCAAGCGCACTTTTTTGCACTAATTTGAAATTGTTACAATTGACTAATCCAAATAATAATTTAAAATGGCCCATACATTGTAGTTCTATTCCAGGATTATTTTTAATTACATTTCTTAATGCTTCTAAAGCCATTACAACGTGTTCCAACTTCTGTTTATATTCCTTCCCTAAAGTAACACTTCCAAGAGAAGCTAAATAATCCGATGATTTCGATAGAAACTCGAGCAAATTTATTGTAAAGCTTTTAGGATCCTGAGAAATATTATAATCTTTTATAAATTATAATATATAATAAAATAATGAGATATAGTAAATGATAATCGTATTATAATAATTTTACCTCTATAGGAAATACTGGTTGTTCATTATATACTTTAACAAATATTTCACCAATAAGCAATTCTCCAGCATGAGCACTGTACTTAAAATCACTGAAATCATGTTCAAAGTTTTCGTTACCATTCAATCTTTCTAATCGCTTAACTTTTAAATATTCGTTCAACTCTGCTCTAGTTCCATTATCCCAAATTAAATACGGGTTTGAACAATTAGAGTTTAATGTCTTTAATATTTCTTCTGGTTTGTCTTCGCTAAGCTGACGAGCAAGATAAGGTGTTAAAAGATTTTCTAAAGCTGCCACTGTGACAGGATTAGTAGGTGTTTCATTTTCTCCAGTCATGTAACCACCTAGTCTAGCGCATGCCTTAACAGCCAATTTTGCCAAGTTATTAGCAACTTCTTGTCTATTCTCATCTTGAGTTCTTTCGACTCCACCTTCTTCTAACGTATAATCGTAATTAAACATAAACAACAACAAATGCCACAAAGCACCAGATTGAAACAGTTGCATTTGCAAAATGCTATCTGTAGCAAGCGATGAAACACATTCGGTAGCTACCGAACATAATTTTGTCAAATGCTGTCAAAAATATTTAGTTCGATGTTAGAGATCAATATTTTATAATCATTAAATTTAAATATATTAAAATTATATATAAAACTGTATCATAGGTAAATATTATACAATTTTGAATATATATTTATCAAAATACTTACTTTGAAATGTAATATTCTGCATAAATCTTTAACCAATTGCGGTAACTCAATGATTTTATCTCTGCATCCTCTAAATGATCCAGCAACAGCAAAACATTTGGTAATGTGCATACATACTTGTACCGCAATATCATTCGATTTACTTGATTTGTTCAAAACCGAAACACATCGAGTATAGGCATCAAGTAAAACCTCTAAACCACCTTCCCTTCTTAATTCTTCTGCGTTTAAAGCAGAACAATGAACTGTATGATATGCAAGTTCACTAGCAGCAGCCAACAATGGTGCAGATTTTGAAAACAAACGTTCATCGTCAGTTTCCAGTTTGATAGTTTTAATTAATTGAGGATAACCAGCATATTTATATGGCCTAAGTTGTTCCGAATATCTATGAAAAAGAATACTTTGTGTTCTCAAAATAAGTACTATATTATCAGGATTCGGACCATCTATAGTCCAACAACTGCGACTACATAAAAATTCATATGCCTGATTAACTGCCTCAAATTTATCCTAAAGCAAACAAACATATATGATTATATACCGTGTATAGTTTTTTTTTATTTTGTATAGGAATCATATTTCTCAATGCTAGAAATTTGTACGTACCCTGCCTTGAGGATTTTTATCTGGATGATACATTTGAGCTAACTTATAATATGATTTTCTAACATTTGCCTCATTATGTTGTTCTCCAACAGGCAAACCTAATACTTTGTAAGCATCATCTACTGTCATTAAGGGCGGTTTCTTCTCTACCTCTTTTTTCCAAGCATCCAATACATCTTTTAATAATTGCACCTGGTATCAGTAGTTAATAGATAGTATATATATTACAATATAATATAAATAAATGTATAATATCGACTTACTGGCTCAGGTATAGGCCATTGAGGAAATTTGACGGTATCGCATAAATGTCGAAGATAAAATATTTGACAAAATAATTCATTTTCTAATTGTGGATATCTCACAGCAGGTATAGCTATGTATTGATATTTGACCATGGTATGGCTTCTTAATTTCGGGGTAAAATCGGCAATATGTGCGGCTATTTTTTCAATAAGCATCCTTCTCATTTCAGCATTCCAAATTGCTTCAGGAGTATCAAAATCACCTAGAAATATTTGTGCAAATTTCTCTGCACCGTGATTTTCTAAATAACTGACCATAGCATCGGGTAAAAGTTGGCCAAGAATGCTTCGTTGCATAATATCGGAAGATATGTTCTAGAAATATGTGATTAGAATGTACATTTAGATTGAAAATAAATAAGTTGTGATAATATGATAGTTAAACATTTGACATACATCGTCGCTTCTAAAAGCCTGTTTAGTATGTGTCAATTGTAAAAATCTTGCTACAGGTAGAACATTAGAGCCGGTGTACATTAATATGAAATAAAATACACCGGTGAGATAAATTTTAGATACATCTGCATTGTCGCGCATTATTTCACATAATAATGTGGCAACTCTTTCAACCAAGACGGGATCAAAGGTCAATAAGAGTTGTACAATATGTGGTAAACATTGAAGATCCGATAAAAGACGTTTAACACGCGGCAATGGTCTAATCACAGCATCGTCCGCATCTCTACTTGGAAAGTATTCGCACATTTTAATTAAAATATTTAAAATCAAAGTTGCTAATTCACTTTCATTGATTACTGGCATTCCTCTTGCAACTAAAGTCCATTTTAATTGTGGTACTTGAGATATCATTCTCCATCCATCCAATCCTTGTGCCCAAACCTTTGTTTTATAAGTTATTTTACTTGTCGTATACAAATCTTTAAGATCTTTTAGACTTATGGGACCCTTACGCGTGTCACCGTCGTTATAATACCATTCTTTTTCCATTATCCTCTCTTGTTTTGGACCTGCTTCTATGACATTAGTTTGGGTGGGTACCACAGCACGAGAAGTATGTAAATGTGCTAATGTTAAAAGATCTACAAGAGCTCGTACACCATTTTGATCCATTATTTCTTTAACGTTTCTTCTGTGTAGAATAAGTTTCTTTATGAACATAACTAATCGATCTCGCTCCATCCTATCGGTGCACCGATCCAACATTCCTACTATATATTTTGTGTCTGAAAATGGTCCAATATCTTCGTAATATCGTCCATACACTATAGTCATTGCTTGCAAGCAAAGGCACTTCATTTCGACTTTTGTTGTTAATAAGAATCTATGGTATAAGTCATTAAAAAATTCATACCTATACAAAATTAAAATAAATTAATATATTTTTTTCTTAGTCGTTAATATAATATATCTCTTACATTTTTAAAAACATCTCACAGAGTATATTATTGTATATTTATTTACTTACGATTTTCGAATTGGACTGTCTGGGCTATCTTTTTCTAATAACAGCCTCAAGTAATAATCTCCAATTTTGACTTCATCTGATAGGCACTGATATTGCACTTCGAATTCTCTGTAATTCCATGCAATCAAGGTTCCACCTGCTAATTCTTTATCCGAGGTAAATGCACGTATTTCGTGATCCAGAGCTGTTCTTAATTCCTCCCTTGTTTTATGATTCCATATTAAATTAGGTAACGAATGATCCTGATTGAATTTGTAATAAAACAATTTCCAGTTTGCTTCAGACTTAATTCTTTCTCTGCGTTTTCTTAAGACTATTGGACGTTCTTTGATCTTTTCTCGTCTTTCTATACCAACACGTGCACCCCAATGTTGAAGAGCATGTTCCACATGCTTTTCTACTAATCGCATTTGACGCTCTATCATAATCCACTGGGGACTTTTTTTATTCTTTGATGCATGGTCTATTGCTATTTTTAAATTATCACGATTATTTAATCTTTCTTCTTCGAGGAATGAATCAGGAACTTTTTCGCCGGAGTCTAAATAATTTAGCAAACCAACGGGCTATACAAGATAATATATAAATGATATAAGTTTTGTAAACAATGTAAATGCATTAAAGCGAATACAAAAATTAGTAATTGCTTTGATTATAATAAGATAATAGTATTACCATAATTCGTTTTAATAATCCCATAGCAGTAGGATGTCCTGTCACCCATAATCCTACTAAATGTCTACATAGTTGTCTATGGGTCAAAAGTCTACTGTCATTTCCAATAGTAAAGAGACTATATAAAAGGTGCCTTGGTAAAGCTCCTTCGGCAAGAGCTAATTCTTGCATCTTTGCAGCCACTTCAGGTGCACCTTCTTCTATGATCGCTCTCATTATCAAACCAGCCCCTTTTACAATAGCCAATGACGGATGTTGGAATAATTTGAAAAGTGATCTACCCCTTGCTGCAACCATTTCTAAAAGGTTGTCAAAATGTTTGCCATCGGTGGTTTCACTGTATGGTACACATAATGCAAAAGTTAATAGATCAAGCATGGCAGAAACTACTAAAGCACCAGTGCCATGATTCTGAAATGTTCAAAATATATATTTGAAGTTTCTTTTTATATTTCAAGACTAAACAAGATATATATATATATATTAAAAAGTACTTACAATGTGATTAATCCACATTTCAAGTAAACTTTCTAAAAATTTGTTACTACTAAGCAGACTGCTTTTGTTTAATTGTTCTTGCCTTAGGTCACAATCATCGTGCATTGGTTGCATAAGTGCACAAATGCAATCTATAGCAGCCTGTGTAACACCACAATCTTGTCTTTTTAA
>JACGTP010000958.1:0-15211 GCA_023678845.1 Mischocyttarus mexicanus
TTTTTAATAAATTTCGTTGTTACTTTTTTTTACTTTTAGAATGCAACAGAGGCTTATTTTTTAAATATCAAATTAGAACAGCAATATGAAGTAAGTATTATAGCTGATTCGATTGGTGGTTCAAGTCCAATATCTAAAATAATAACCGATTGCAATATGCCATTAGGTGAATATAATAGATTTTGTTCTATTTATTATTACATTTATATCAATTTTTGTGAATTTTCTATAACCTTTTTTTCTGTATGTGTGTGTGTGTGTGTCTTTTTTAGTTGACGAACACAGTTATTTTCAACAAATCATGATACCAATAGTGATTATAATTACGATATTTATATTAGTAGCAATTTGCATGTTTATGTTTAAAGGTAGAACGAAATTATGTCATAAACAATATACGCATTTTCAGGTAAATATTCTTTTTGACCAATCACGCAAATAAGTAATATAATAATACAAGAATTTCATATAATCTTTATATCATTAATGTAGGCTTTAAATCAAAAGGATTTTCCCAGGAATGTGCGTAAATTATTAGAAGAAAACGAGGATATATCTAATAATGGTAAAATTCTTTTACCGTTGGATAAGTTTGAGTTATGTCCGAAAAAATTGCAATTGAAAGATATACTTGGTAGTGGTGCCTATGGAATTGTTAGACTTGGATCCTTTCAGGATGATTTCGGTGTTGCTATTAACGTTGCAGTTAAAGGATTGAAAGGTAATCCAAATATCATTCAAATATATCTAATAAATAACCAGTTAACACAAAACGTTAATATGACGTTAATATTATGTCAGTTTTGAAAAATGATGTTAATATGACGTTAATATGACGTCAGTTTTGAAAAATGATATAGTTTTGAAAAGTGACGTCATATTAACGTCATATTAACGTTTTGTGTTAACTGGGTATGTATACATATGTGTCTGGTAATTACAATTGTAACAGTGGACTGATATATAAGTCAAACAAACAAAAATTGCAAAATTTCTTTATATATGATTTATTTTAATATTTTACTCGACACACATATACGTATTTACTAATATATTCGTAAATACTCAAACGTATATAATTATCTAACGAAAAATATATTTATTTATTACAAAGATAATCCAACTGTAGATGATATAAATAATTTTTACAAAGAAATACAAATAATGAAATCAGCTGGTAAACATCCGAACATAGTATCATTAATTGGTTATTGCACAATGTACAACAAACCATTGTTGATCGTTGAATATTGCTGCAACGGAGATCTGCAAACGTATTTGAGAAAGGTTGAGACTTCAAATATTTTCTTCGTTATTTTAGAGTACGTAATAATGAAGTTTAACTATTACAAAAATTAATGATATATTCTCTTTTTTTTTTCTCGTTTCTTTTCATGCTCTTTCAGATATGGAAAAATACGATAAACGGTATACTAGATTATAAATCACAATTTAAATTTGAACGGTATTTTCATAATTATGAAAATGATCTGACCGATCGTACCGTTGAAAATCGTTTGTATGGTATTAGACAAGGTAAATCGAATTAATAATAATAATAATAATAATAATAATAAAGTTAATGATGATTTATATTTATTATGGACAATAATCAAATATATATTTAATTTAATATTTGTGATTGAAGAATATATTACTGCGGTCGATTTACTAAACTTTGCAAGACAAATCGCTAATGGAATGGTAAGTTTTTTAAATATATATTATCTTATTTAACAATCAATATATACCCAGTTAACACAAAACGTTAATATGACGTTCGATTTAACGTTTTGTGTTAACTGGGTGGGTATATATTAGGTGTTGGAACTAATTCGTAGCGTTTTTTTATTAAAAAATAACGATTTATTTGAAATGAAAGTAAAAAATTACATTATTGAAAATACTGCCTATCGCTTGCCACTACTTTTTCCCATTTTTCAGGTAACTGTCGAATACCCCTTTGAAAAAACTCTTCGTCCTTAGAGGCAATCCATGAATTGATCCAATTTTGGCAATCCTCATAAGATGTTCATTTTTCCCCTGATAAACCATGAGCCATTGATCGAAACAGGTGGTAATCCGAAGGGGCAATATCCGGAAAATACAGCGGGTGGGTTAAGACTTCCCATTTCAATGTTTCCAGGTATTTTTTCACTTGCGTTTCGCCACGTGAGGTCGAGCATTGTCGTGCAGTAAAATAACTTTATCGTGCCTTTTGCTCCATTCCGGCCGTTTTTCCTTCAATGTACGACTCAAACGCATCAATTGTAACCGGTAGCGATCCCCAGTGATGGTTTCATTGGGTTTTAACAATTCATAATAAACTACACCTTGTTGATCCCACCAAATACAAAGGAGGAACTTAGATCCATGAATATTGCGTTTTGCCACTGATGATGATGGTTGTCCGGGCTTAACCCATGATTTTCTACGCTTAGGATTGTCATAATGTATCCACTTTTCATCACTAGTAACAATACGATGTAAAAAAACATGTTCTTTTGTGCCGTTCCCGCAAAAACACTTTATTTGGGATAAACCTCAACATATTGAAATAATAGTAACATGATGTTATTAACAATTAAAACATAATATTTGTCGTAAAAATAAAACCTTATTAGAGCTGGTTTACGATAAATTTGTTTCTGAAGGTGAAAACAGAATACTTTAAAACTCATGTCATCTTTAGTATAACGCTACGAGTTAATTCCAACACCTAACATATATATATATATTTTTTATTTAATTATGTATATCGCATAAACATGATAAATTTATTATTCGTAGGAATTTTTATCCACCAATCGAATAGTGCATCGTGATTTGGCAGCAAGAAACGTTTTAGTATGTTCCGACAATATTGTTAAAATATCTGATTTTGGTCTTAGTCGTGACATTTATCAAGAAAATGTTTACAAAAAACAAGGTAGCGGTAAATTGCCATTAAAATGGATGGCCATTGAAGCATTGACACATCAGATATATACAACTCACAGTGACGTGTAATATAATTTTCATTAACGAATACAAAAGTATTTATGTTAAAATGATACCAAACATATATTTTTCTTTTTTATCGTAAAATAATCGACTTAAAAAATAATTACAATTACTTTTTTTCTTCAAGAATGTTTTTATAATTGCAGATGGTCTTTTGGTATTCTTTTATGGGAAATAATCACGTTAGGTTGCACACCATATCCTGGGGTTCCGACAAATAATATTTTGAAGCTATTAAAAACTGGATATAGAATGGAAAAACCACCAAACTGTGGAGACAATTTGTGAGTTTATATAAAATATTTCAGTCCATAATTATGAAAGTGGTCTAACATAAGTTAAAAAAAAACAATGAGTTTATGAGTTATTTCATACCGATATTATTTAAAACTAAATAAATTCAATGTAATCTTGACGATATTGTTAAAAATGTACCATTAAGATAGTGGTTGTGATTTCAACATTATATGTGGAATTCATTTAATGTTCAAATGCAATTTATTAAATATCTCGAAACAAGGGGTATATATCTCTGACTTAAGAGATTATACGCAGTTAGAATTTCCAAAAAATCCATTTTCTGTTTGCATTTTTGGAATGTACACGTATTTGAGTATATTCTCTGAAAATTTCAAATCGATTCGGTAAATATTTTCAGAGATATGACCATATTTGTAAGAACGCTTCAGATCGTTAGAATAGGCAGAGTGAAACTTTAAACGGTCTTTTCAAAGTTGGTGATCGCGAGATCTCAAAAACTACTCAATCGATCGATCTGAAATTTTAACACAACATTCTCAGATATATTCCTCAGGGATTGATCGAAGGAATAAGATTTCCGATAATTATTTCTATTTTTTTAAACAATTTTTTGCGCAAAATTTTGGTCCAAAATTCCAATTTTTTTTTTTTACATATTCGCCATTCTATCAAAAATTTAAATTTTAGCTATTCCTTAGTATCAATCCTAAGATTTATCTATCCACTAAAAGAATCTGACTTATTTTTGATTTAAAAATAATCCAAATTAGAAATATCCTGATCACTGCCAAACTCCTTTTTTTGGAGGACTTTCGGAAGATCATCTACAGGAGCAGTATACATCAATATTTTTACATGATCTAAGTGTCATTAATAACTTAAAAGTAGACACTATCTGACTAACTATTACTTGTATTTGTAAAATAAAATCCCTTTCTATAAAAAAATTATTGAAAAAACGTCTAGTTTTGGCTTTGCAACTGCGTATAACTCCTTAAAAACCACTTTCATAATTATGAGCACATATAAATACATATTATACATATATTTTAATAAAATTGTTTTTAATTAGGACTATATTATCTCATCGTGTCTTTTAATTAATTTTTTAGATATAATATAATGTGCTCGTGTTGGCATATCAGACCTCAAAGCAGACCAACTTTTACAAAATTAAGGAATGATTTGGATATGTTGCTTAACAATTATACCGATAATAAATATTTAAATTTAAGGTAAATATTACAAAGAGAACTCGCAGGAAATAAAAAGAAGGATCAGTGTTTTTTTAAATGAAAGAAACTATAAAAGACAGAATTATTATAAATTCATTTTAAATTAGTTCTTTTGTTATAATTATAACAAAAAGAAGAATAACTATTATTACCATCGAGAGTATTAAAGTTATTACTATATATTATCTTTTAAAGAAAAAAAACAAAATGTATATCATGTGCAAAATCATTTTATTTTGTAAGAATTTTTTTACGTACAATAATCTGTGATATAATTCCCTTAAACATATACGTGAGTACGTGTTGCTCGAGTGTATGTTTTTATGTGTGTATGATTTTATATATGAGAGGTATGAGTGTATATGTTTCATAATATTATTGTGTTTTTATATATATATAATGTATGTATATACATACACAATATTTTTTAATCATGATGAAACAAAAAACAAAAAGAGTAACTTACTTTTTAGGATTTTACTATACGTACTTCTTCAATTTCTCAAAATTGTGCAATTTTTAATAACATTAAATGCACGTTATATAACGCGTTACCCATTTGAAATTTTAATTTACCAATTAATTATGACAACTAATGATGATTTTAATATTTTTATTTGTTTTTTCTTTTTTTATTATTCGTGGTAAGATTGAAAAGTCGATTCTACGTTAAGACGATAGAGAAAAAGAAAAACTAAAGAATTGATGGTGGATAAATAAGGTAAAAAATTGTACAAAAAATTTCGGTTATTCTTCCAACAACTCCTTCTTATCCTTCTTGATTCTATCTTAAATATTTAAGAAGTATAGTATATCTATATGTATAAAAAAGAACTGGCATTATCCTAGGCACATTTTTGCTACTGCGAGAGGAACTTTGAGTTTTATATTAGGTGTACAAATAAATTTCCGCCGTTCTTATTAAAAAATTAAGCATTTCATGATTTTAAATGATGTAAAATTGCTTGCTGAGTTACTCCGAATATAAGTGCAAGTTTTTTTTTGCGTTTCGCACGAATTTTCAACCAATAATGTTTCCAATTCCGCGTATTCGTACATTTTCAGCCCTCCCTTACGTATTTTGTCTTCAACGCCACAGTCTCCGTTCTTAAACTATAAAAGCCATTCATGAAAACTTCTCTAACTTAAAAAAGCCTCGAAATATGCTTCCACAAACAATCGATGTTCATCAGATGCAGATTTCTTGAAATTAAATAATTTAATCAAAAGTTCCCGCAAATGATGCTTATTCGGCTCAAAACTCGACACTTTCGAAGGAAAAAAAATATCTGTTATCGATACAAAATTACTAATATACCAAGATTATGTTGTCGAGAGATGTCAAACCCTACGATATGACGTTTTACATGAGACAATTTTAACCATAATTTAATCATAAAGCCATACTTTGTTGAACGGCGATAACTTATTTGTACACCTAATATTTTGGATAAAATAACAAACAAGAGAAGATAATATTAATAAAGAAATAATTTACGCAAATCGACTAATCAATCCATAGTAAATAATAATAGGATTTGTTAATTAGTTTAAATGGCAAATGATTAAGTAACGCGTATTATTTTGTTTTTTTTTTATGGTACCTATTTTTTTTTTAAAGTACGGACAAATATGTTGGACATGTTTCTTTCTTTTTTTTTCTTCTTCTTCTTCTTCTTCTTCTTTAATACATCCGCTTTATTACAATATATTAATAATTGATATGAAACAGAGATCGGTTATCTGAGTTTTCATTATTTTACATATTTATGAAATTTTCCATAAATATGGAAACTTTAATGATCCATCCTGACAATAGATCTTATCACCAATAGAAGACATATATCCTTTTTTTTTTATTTTTGTACGCACAATATTATCGAATTTATTACTTTTTGAAGGATGATATATAAAAAATTTTTTTATTGCATATTAAGTTGGTGGAAAAAAAATGTCAGATTTTTCTGATTGAATTATAGCTAAAAATCCGACATTTTTTTTCCACCAGCTCAATGTATATATATATAATTCCATAAATTTTTGTTTCCCCTCTTCTCCAATGTTAAATATGGTTTTTTTGTTTATCTTTCTTCTGTGTTCGCAATTCGTGAGAAAAAATTCATAGCATAGCTGAGAGAGAAAGAAAATGAGAGAAAGAGAGAGAAAGAGAGAGAGAAGTACATATTATCTGTGAACAATAGTTACAATATCCCGTAAGAATCTTATATCTTTTTTATGTTCTTCCTTAATACTATGTACAGTTTTTAATTGGAAAAAATTCCTTCAATCTATCGATCGTTAGGCTTGCTTTTTATTTTTTCTCTGCATTGGGATATCCTTTTCTTTTGCTTTTGAGATGCAACGATTATTTTGTTTTCTTAATTTTTCTTTTTTTATAAGTTCTACGATATACAGTTTAAAAATGTACATTTTTTTTTATATATTTATATATTTATAGAAAAAAAAAATATATATACTTATTTAAAAAAAAAAGAAAAAAAAAAATTCAATCATAGTAATAGATTTATATCAAAGGAATATATGCGTGGACAGCACAAGTGTTCTCGTTTATGTTCAGGCATTTTTCTTGTTTCTTTTCTCATGGACTTCTTCCTATTATCGAATATGTTATTAAACTTTAATAACTCATACTTATGTTAAATTTGATATATGATAAATTGAATGCACGATGTTTTTAAAGTAATTATAAGGAATATAACGAGAATACTTTGTAAAAAACACCTAAAATGAGATTATTTCAGTAAACAAACAAAAATATTTTAAAGAAGAGAGTCACCAACACAAATATTATATATTATTATATAATAACAAATAATGGTGACGGTAATAATAATACGTAGTGATAGTTGGCCGTAAAAATAAATATTAATCGTGTATTATATTAGATATTTTATATCTGTGATTAACTATAAATTAGATCAATTTATAATTTTATTCTTCTATGTTTTAAACATAGATTCTCTACGTTCACGTAATTTTTTTTTTTTTTAATTACACCAATGCTGAAAAAAAGTATAAAAGAGAAAAAAAAGAAAAGAATAATATGTATACATACGTATATGTATGTGTGTCGTTGTTTTCCGTATTATTATTGGAATGTTATTGCGTTAAAATATATTTTAATAATCTGTGAATTTCAATCTTCTTTTTTATTGTTAGAATGGTATCACAGAGGAAATTGTTGTTGTATTACAAATGATTATGTTTCTTTTTTTAAATATCTTCTTTTTTTTTCGTAATCGTTTTTCATTTTTATTTTCATTTTTTTTGTTTGTTTTTCATTACTATTTTGATTTTATTGCGAATAATTAAAAATGCATAGTGTGTGATAACTTTAAAGAAGAAAATGGGCAGGCCAAAATTTTTGTTCATACATACTTTCAATATTATTCATCAATAATATTTCTTCCTTCTATATATATGTATATATATATATATGAGATTATCTAAGAAATATTATTAATGAATGATTCATTACAAGATCATAACTTGCGATCATTAATAAGTATACATTCGCTTAGAATAAAACATAAATCATATTATGTGACTATCAAGTACGGCATGAAAGTTATATTCGAATAACGTTTGATAATAAACGAATATTATTAATATACGGATTGGCATAGTTAGACTAAAGAAGAAATAAATTTTTTTAAAAATATAACTACGTAAATAATAATAATACATAATAATAATAATAATAATAATAATAATACATAATGTTTTTGTTCAACTTTTATAGAGTGAATAAATGACGTGCTCTTAAAAAATATTAACGATGAGAAAAAGTAGCTCAACCGAATATTATTCAATTAATATATTCCTTTCTTTAAATAGCCAAAAATCACAGACAACATAGTCTCTATTTATCAGTAAGATAGACCGACAGGAATTTTATCATTGATAATCTCACTGCCTTTTGTACGACTTTCGATGCTACCTATATCAGATGCTATCGTTTCTAATTAAACTATCTTCCTTGTCAACCGGTGGTGGGCCTGTGGTAATCGTTGTACTGGGCCCTGCTGTTAAATAACCAGCAGATACTGGCGTTCCAGCTGGATAATAATTAACAAAATATATTTTTCTATCAATTATATATTTGAACATAAAATATTGATCTCTCCAAAAACTGTTATCTCACCTGTCAAATAACCCGAGTTAGGGGCATTTGATATAAATAAGTCATGTCGTTGATCTTTGTATTCTGCCCAGACGCTAGATTTTTCCAATATAGCATTGACCTTCTCACCTAAAAGTAAACTTCTCGTCATAGCTTTCAAAGCTTTGACTATTTGCGCTTTTGTCGTAGCAGGATTATCGATAGCATCTAATCGACCTTCCAATATATTTAAGAGATATGGCACCATTTCAGCTTCCAGTGCCTAAATGCAATTACAAAACATAGATTCTATTTTAATCTTTTTTTTTTTATTTAATTATAAAATATATTTTATATGTAGATATATTTAACGATCTATCCGCACCTGTTTAATAAGTCTATCCTCGTTCGTTGAAAATAATCTATTTAAAGTTTCACATGCTATTGCTATCATATCCCGTCTGGATTGCATAGCATGTTTTAATGGACTTATACATTCTGTTTGACAAATAGACGATATACAAATCTAAAAATGTAAAGAGAAAGAAAAATAAATATAAATGACACCACCATCGATGATTTTGTTAATTTAGGATTCGTCATATTTTAACATCAAATTAATTCACCTCGCTAGTAGCTAATTGATGTAATATTAATATTGCTGTTTTGTATACAGAAGATTGATTGTTCTGTACTGCCATTTGTCTACATAGTCGTGGTATATGGCCTAACGATGGTACTTGGTCTGCTAACATTGGTTGTGCTTGTAATAAACATACCAAAGCTTGTGTTGTAAGTTCTAACATCTCTGACTGAAAATATATATATTATTATGCACATATAAGCACGTTCGTATTATTATTTGGTGATGATTATTACGAAAGTGGTCTAAGTGGTATATGTTTTTCTTTTTAAGATATATATCAAGTTTGTGAATTATATTTATAAAATAAAATAAAATAAGTTTTATTATTTTCAGTTAATTATTTAGTAACTCTTACGTCAATCTTTTCCTTAGACATAAATATTAGAATAGTGTCCATAAGTTCGCTTAAAAATTCTTTAGGCTTTCTAAGAGCCCATGCAGGACTAGCTATAAATAATCTGAGGTATACACCACCCACTACAGGCTCATTTGTAGTGATATCAATATTATTTTGGGTGTCGGGTAACTTCAATATTGCGTTAGGATTTCTTCTTTGCAATGCGAAATATCTATTTGAAAAATGATCATTAGATATTAAATTGTATTTTATAGATTTTTTTTTTATTTCAACGAGAAATCTATGTATTAATTTAATTCTATAGAACATACTCATCTTTTAATTCAGCAACAATTCTTGAAACTCGTGCTTTGGATTCATCGTCCCAAATCAATTCTGGATTTTCGTGTTTAGTTTCAAACATGTGTACACATTGTTTAGGTGCATCACGAATTGCTTCGCTAAATAATCTGGGTAAAAATTTAGATAGATCTAATTTCACCTTTGGTCCAGCCAATTTATCTGAAGACATTTTGGCGAGCAGTTCAGCTGCTGTTTCTCGTACCTGAATATTACTCGAATTGCAGAATAAATCAAGGACATAAACAACAGCTCCTAAAAATATTCATTATCAAAGAATAATTTATATATTTTTTGTATAGTTTTTTTTTTAGAATTTACGTATACCAACCTTTAGCCAATGCTTCTTTTACGATTTTCGTCGAACTCATAAGTGCATATAAAGTTTCTAATGCTAAAAGTTGATACTCCTTTAAACTGTGCAAGCATAATAGTAAATGTATCGTCACTTCATTCGCTGCGATATCACTGACACATTCTTGATTTTTAGTTACATTGCTTATTACTTCAAGCGCACTTTTTTGCACTAATTTGAAATTGTTACAATTGACTAATCCAAATAATAATTTAAAATGGCCCATACATTGTAGTTCTATTCCAGGATTATTTTTAATTACATTTCTTAATGCTTCTAAAGCCATTACAACGTGTTCCAACTTCTGTTTATATTCCTTCCCTAAAGTAACACTTCCAAGAGAAGCTAAATAATCCGATGATTTCGATAGAAACTCGAGCAAATTTATTGTAAAGCTTTTAGGATCCTGAAAAATATTATAATCTTTTATAAATTATAATATATAATAAAATAATGAGATATAGTAAATGATAATCGTATTATAATAATTTTACCTCTATAGGAAATACTGGTTGTTCATTATATACTTTAACAAATATTTCACCAATAAGTAATTCTCCAGCATGAGCACTGTACTTAAAATCACTGAAATCATGTTCAAAGTTTTCGTTACCATTTAATCTTTCTAATCGCTTAACTTTTAAATATTCGTTCAACTCTGCTCTAGTTCCATTATCCCAAATTAAATACGGGTTTGAACAATTAGAGTTTAATGTCTTTAATATTTCTTCTGGTTTGTCTTCGCTAAGCTGACGAGCAAGATAAGGTGTTAAAAGATTTTCTAAAGCTGCCACTGTGACAGGATTAGTAGGTGTTTCATTTTCTCCAGTCATGTAACCACCTAGTCTAGCGCATGCCTTAACAGCCAATTTTGCCAAGTTATTAGCAACTTCTTGTCTATTCTCATCTTGAGTTCTTTCGACTCCACCTTCTTCTAACGTATAATCGTAATTAAACATAAACAACAACAAATGCCACAAAGCACCAGATTGAAACAGTTGCATTTGCAAAATGCTATCTGTAGCAAGCGATGAAACACATTCGGTAGCTACCGAACATAATTTTGTCAAATGCTGTCAAAAATATTTAGTTCGATGTTAGAGATCAATATTTTATAATCATTAAATTTAAATATATTAAAATTATATATAAAACTGTATCATAGGTAAATATTATACAATTTTGAATATATATTTATCAAAATACTTACTTTGAAATGTAATATTCTGCATAAATCTTTAACCAATTGCGGTAACTCAATGATTTTATCTCTGCATCCTCTAAATGATCCAGCAACAGCAAAACATTTGGTAATGTGCATACATACTTGTACCGCAATATCATTCGATTTACTTGATTTGTTCAAAACCGAAACACATCGAGTATAGGCATCAAGTAAAACCTCTAAACCACCTTCCCTTCTTAATTCTTCTGCGTTTAAAGCAGAACAATGAACTGTATGATATGCAAGTTCACTAGCAGCAGCCAACAATGGTGCAGATTTTGAAAACAAACGTTCATCGTCAGTTTCCAGTTTGATAGTTTTAATTAATTGAGGATAACCAGCATATTTATATGGCCTAAGTTGTTCCGAATATCTATGAAAAAGAATACTTTGTGTTCTCAAAATAAGTACTATATTATCAGGATTCGGACCATCTATAGTCCAACAACTGCGACTACATAAAAATTCATATGCCTGATTAACTGCCTCAAATTTATCCTAAAGCAAACAAACATATATGATTATACACCGTGTATAGTTGTTTTTTTTATTTTGTATAGGAATCATATTTCTCAATGCTAGAAATTTGTACGTACCCTGCCTTGAGGATTTTTATCTGGATGATACATTTGAGCTAACTTATAATAAGATTTTCTAACATTTGCCTCATTATGTTGTTCTCCAACAGGCAAACCTAATACTTTGTAAGCATCATCTACTGTCATTAAGGGCGGTTTCTTCTCTACCTCTTTTTTCCAAGCATCCAATACATCTTTTAATAATTGCACCTGGTATCAGTAGTTAATAGATAGTATATATATTACAATATAATATAAATAAATGTATAATATCGACTTACTGGCTCAGGTATAGGCCATTGAGGAAATTTGACGGTATCGCATAAATGTCGAAGATAAAATATTTGACAAAATAATTCATTTTCTAATTGTGGATATCTCACAGCAGGTATAGCTATGTATTGATATTTGACCATGGTATGGCTTCTTAATTTCGGGGTAAAATCGGCAATATGTGCGGCTATTTTTTCAATAAGCATCCTTCTCATTTCAGCATTCCAAATTGCTTCAGGAGTATCAAAATCACCTAGAAATATTTGTGCAAATTTCTCTGCACCGTGATTTTCTAAATAACTGACCATAGCATCGGGTAAAAGTTGGCCAAGAATGCTTCGTTGCATAATATCGGAAGATATGTTCTAGAAATATGTGATTAGAATGTACATTTAGATTGAAAATAAATAAGTTGTGATAATATGATAGTTAAACATTTGACATACATCGTCGCTTCTAAAAGCCTGTTTAGTATGTGTCAATTGTAAAAATCTTGCTACAGGTAGAACATTGGAGCCGGTGTACATTAATATGAAATAAAATACACCGGTGAGATAAATTTTAGATACATCTGCATTGTCGCGCATTATTTCACATAATAATGTGGCAACTCTTTCAACCAAGACGGGATCAAAGGTCAATAAGAGTTGTACAATATGTGGTAAACATTGAAGATCCGATAAAAGACGTTTAACACGCGGCAATGGCCTAATCACAGCATCGTCCGCATCTCTACTTGGAAAGTATTCGCACATTTTAATTAAAATATTTAAAATCAAAGTAGCTAATTCACTTTCATTGATTACTGGCATTCCTCTTGCAACTAAGGTCCATTTTAATTGTGGTACTTGAGATATCATTCTCCATCCATCCAATCCTTGTGCCCAAACCTTTGTTTTATAAGTTATTTTACTTGTCGTATACAAATCTTTAAGATCTTTTAGACTTATGGGACCCTTACGCGTGTCACCGTCGTTATAATACCATTCTTTTTCCATTATCCTCTCTTGTTTTGGACCTGCTTCTATGACATTAGTTTGGGTGGGTACCACAGCACGAGAAGTATGTAAATGTGCTAATGTTAAAAGATCTACAAGAGCTCGTACACCATTTTGATCCATTATTTCTTTAACGTTTCTTCTGTGTAGAATAAGTTTCTTTATGAACATAACTAATCGATCTCGCTCCATCCTATCGGTGCACCGATCCAACATTCCTACTATATATTTTGTGTCTGAAAATGGTCCAATATCTTCGTAATATCGTCCATACACTATAGTCATTGCTTGCAAGCAAAGGCACTTCATTTCGACTTTTGTTGTTAATAAGAATCTATGGTATAAGTCATTAAAAAATTCATACCTATACAAAATTAAAATAAATTAATATATTTTTTCTTAGTCGTTAATATAATATATCTCTTACATTTTTAAAAACATCTCACAGAGTATATTATTGTATATTTATTTACTTACGATTTTCGAATTGGACTGTCTGGGCTATCTTTTTCTAATAACAGCCTCAAGTAATAATCTCCAATTTTGACTTCATCTGATAGGCACTGATATTGCACTTCGAATTCTCTGTAATTCCATGCAATCAAGGTTCCACCTGCTAATTCTTTATCCGAGGTAAATGCACGTATTTCGTGATCCAGAGCTGTTCTTAATTCCTCCCTTGTTTTATGATTCCATATTAAATTAGGTAACGAATGATCCTGATTGAATTTGTAATAAAACAATTTCCAGTTTGCTTCAGACTTAATTCTTTCTCTGCGTTTTCTTAAGACTATTGGACGTTCTTTGATCTTTTCTCGTCTTTCTATACCAACACGTGCACCCCAATGTTGAAGAGCATGTTCCACATGCTTTTCTACTAATCGCATTTGACGCTCTATCATAATCCACTGGGGACTTTTTTTATTCTTTGATGCATGGTCTATTGCTATTTTTAAATTATCACGATTATTTAATCTTTCTTCTTCGAGGAATGAATCAGGAACTTTTTCGCCGGAGTCTAAATAATTTAGCAAACCAACGGGCTATACAAGATAATATATAAATGATATAAGTTTTGTAAACAATATAAATGCATTAAAGCGAATACAAAAATTAGTAATTGCTTTGATTAGAATAAGATAATAGTATTACCATAATTCGTTTTAATAATCCCATAGCAGTAGGATGTCCTGTCACCCATAATCCTACTAAATGTCTACATAGTTGTCTATGGGTCAAAAGTCTACTGTCATTTCCAATAGTAAAGAGACTATATAAAAGGTGCCTTGGTAAAGCTCCTTCGGCAAGAGCTAATTCTTGCATCTTTGCAGCCACTTCAGGTGCACCTTCTTCTATGATCGCTCTCATTATCAAACCAGCCCCTTTTACAATAGCCAATGACGGATGTTGGAATAATTTGAAAAGTGATCTACCCCTTGCTGCAACCATTTCTAAAAGGTTGTCAAAATGTTTGCCATCGGTGGTTTCACTGTATGGTACACATAATGCAAAAGTTAATAGATCAAGCATGGCAGAAACTACTAAAGCACCAGTGCCATGATTCTGAAATGTTCAAAATATATATTTGAAGTTTTTTTTTATATTTCAAGACTAAACAAGATATATGTATATTAAAAAGTACTTACAATGTGATTAATCCACATTTCAAGTAAACTTTCTAAAAATTTGTTACTACTAAGCAGACTGCTTTTGTTTAATTGTTCTTGCCTTAGGTCACAATCATCGTGCATTGGTTGCATAAGTGCACAGATGCAATCTATAGCAGCCTGTGTAACACCACAATCTTGTCTTTTTAA
>JACGTP010000959.1:4891-15209 GCA_023678845.1 Mischocyttarus mexicanus
TATTAAGAAATATCTCAAATTGAAGATAAGGGTTTTTCCTATTATTCAGTAGTATTTTCTAAACAAAGCGCAAAAAATTTCGTTTTTTCTAAGGTTTTATCTCCAAAAAAAAGGTTTTTTAAATCAATCAATTTGCCAACAGCGAAAAAAAAGCCTGGTAGCTATGGAATTTTCTCGCGGTATGCTAGAATCAAAGTATCTGAACGTTTAAAACTCATTACTCTCTTAGATTACTTAGTTCGTAATTTTCTGTGTAAAATATTCTGTGTAAAATATATTTTTTCTATTATTCAGTAGTAATTTCTAAACAAAGCGCAAAAAATTTCGTTTTTTCTAAGTTTTAATCTTAAAAAAAAAATATTTTCAAATCAAGAATATTGCCAACAGCGAAAAAAAATTTCAAAACTGTGGAATTTTTTCGCGGCATGCTAGAATCAAAGTATCTGAGCGTTGAAAACTCATTTCTTCTTTACATTCTCTAGTTCGTAATTTTTGGTATAAATTATTAAGAAATATCTCAAATTGAAGATAAGTGTTTTTTCTATTATTCAGTAATATTTTCTAAACAATGCGCTAAAAATTTTGTTGTTTGTAAGGTTTTTTCTCTAGAAAGAAGAATTTTCAAATCGAGACTTTTGCTAAAAGGGAAACAAAAGTATTGAAACTATGAAATTTTCTCGCTGTATGCTAGAATCACAGCATCTGAACGTAGAAAACTCCTTACTCTCTTAGCTTACCCAGTTCGTAATTTTTGGTGTAAATTATTAAAGAATATCACAAATTGAAAATAAGGGTCTTTCCTATTATTCAGTAGAAATTTCTAAACTAACGCGCATAAAATTTCTTTGTTTGTAAAGTTTCTTCTCCAGAAAGAAGAATTTTCAAATCGAGAATATTGCTAACACCGAAAAAAAAACCTCCAAACTATGAAATTTTCTCGCCGTATGCTAGAATCAAAGCATCTGAACGTAAAAAACTCCTTACTCCATTAGTTTACCCAGTTCGTATTTTTTGAGATAAATTATCAAGAAAAATCTCAATTTGAAGCTAAGGCTTCTTCCTATTATATAACAGTAATTTCTAAACGAGGCGACAAAAATTTCGTTGTTTGTAAGGTTTTTTCTCAAGAAAGAAGAATTTCAAATCGAGAATTTTGCAAAAAGCGAAACACAAGCTATGAAACTATGGAATTTTTCCGCAGTATGCTAAAGTCAAAGTATCTAAACGTTGAAAACTTATTACTCCCTCAGATTCTCCAGTTCGTATTATTCGGGGTAAATTACTAAGAAATATCTCAAATTGATGCTAAGGGTTCTTACCACTATTCAGTAGTAATTGTTTAACCAAGCGCTAAAAATTTCGTTGTTTGTAAAGCTTTTTCCTGAAAAAAAAAAAATTTTTAAATAAAAAATTTAGCCAACAGCGAAAAAAAAGCTTTAAAAGTATGCAATTTTCTCCCTGAATGCTAGAATCAAAGCATCTGAACGTAGAAAACTCCTTACTCTCCTAGATTACCCAGTTCGTAATTTTTGGTGTAAATTATTAAAAAATATATCAAATTAAAGATAAGAGTTTTTCATATTATTAAGTAGTAATTTTTAAACAAAGCGCCACAAATTTCGTTTTTTGTAAGGTTTATTCTCAAAAAAAAAGAATTTTATATTGAGAATTTTGCCAACAGCGAAAAAAAAAGCCTGGAAACTAAGGAATTATCTCGTGGTATGCTAGAATCAAAGTATCTGAACGTTCAAAACTAAAAACTTTCTTAGATAACCAAGTTCGTAAATTTTTGTGTAAATTATTAAAAAATATCTCAAATAAAATATAAGGGTTTTTTCTACTATTCAGNAAATTTCGTTGTTTGTAAGTTTTTTTTTAAAAGAGAAGAATTTTCAAATTAAAAATTTTGCCAACAGCGAAAAAAAAACCTCCAAACTATGGAATTTTTTCGCGGTATGCTAGAATCAAAGTATCTGAATGTTAAAAACTCATTACTCCCTTAGATTCTCTAGTTCGTAATTTTTGAAATAAATTATTAAGAAATATCTTAAATTGAAGCGAAGGCTTCTTCCTATTATATGGTAGTAATTTTAAACCAGGCGAAAAAAATTTCCTTTTTTGTAAGGTTTTTTCTCAAGAAAGAAGAATTTTCTAATCGAGAATATTGCTAACAGCGAAAAAAAAGCCTCGAACTATGCAATCTTTTCGCGGTATGCTAGAATTTAAGTATCTGAACGTTGAAAACTCATTACTTCCTTAAATTCCCAGGTCGCAATTTTCGGCGTAAATTACTAAGAATTATCTCAGAATGAAGCTGTTGAGAAAGAGAGTTTATTTAGAATTGTAATCGATGATCGATAATATCGATATATTAGCAGCGCCCCTAGTGATAGACAAGGGTAGGAATAGGAATAAAGGAAAAGGAACCGTACTGGTGTCTTGACCGTCTGATAGATATGACGTGTCATGGTATAAGAGAATGTATTAGTACAAAGGAAAGTTTGAAGAAATATATATTATTGTTAAAGAATGATTTTAAGTGTTATTATTAAACCACGAACCTTAAGGGGGGAGCCTGATTTAGAGGCTTTTTAAAATCGACTTTTTCAAGAATTTTTTTGAGAGGGAAGGAAATATTTGATTAAAACGTAACTGTCAGGTTTTGTTGTTCTATATTTCAACAGTCTTCTCAAATTTTTTTATTAAAATATATTCCATATTATACCTGTTACAAGCATTTTGCCGAGACGCCTGTTTTTTGCGGCGGGAAAGATGCTGGTTTCAATTTCTATCGGAAACAAAGGTCCATTCATAGTTTCTTTTTAGTATAGTATAGCTTCTCGTTAAGCCAGTCATATTTAAAAATGTGAGAGATTGAACAATTTATCGCTAATTAATAAAAAAATTTTTTTTTGCGAAAAAAAATTCACTTTTAATTATTTAAAAAATAGGTTAATTATAACTTTTTTATTATTTATGAGGCTTAACGAAAAGCGAATTTAATTCCGAATACAATAATCTTTGTCTCGTTTTGATAAGACGTTTAATTTTTTCCCTATCTTTCCCGCCCGTAAGGAAAAATCGTAAAAAAAAAACAGAGAAATCGCGCGGTAAAGTTAATCGGCCGCACGTATACCTGCTCGACGCTTGCTCACAATTTCTTCTGTAACTCCGAAAATATTTTGATTTTTCTTCTGAAATTTTAGGGAAACATTCTTGGATAGTTAGGGAAGACATTTATGCAAAAAAAAAAAAATCGATTTTTTGAAGCCTCTAAATCAGGCTCCCTCCTTAACATGGTAGCAGAGCATGGTTAATCAAGAAAAATTGTGAAAAAGAAAGTAAATTATATATATATACGTGGCTAATAAGAGCACGTGGTGAGAACAAAGCATCTAGCAACACGAACGATAATCCAATTATAAATTCGGCATCCAGTGGTTTAGTCAAAGATAATCCAAAGAAAGTAAGTAAATAAAGTAATATTTCATTGTTCGTAAAAGATTTTGATAGATATTTGTGTAGAAAAACTTTATAAGTAAAAAGAAAAAAAAAATGAACATGGCGGAAGATTTAAGAATGTTGCTACCGGTATTCGATGGGCAAGAGTATATTATCTGGAAAACGAAATTAATGACGTTTTTAGAATTGAAAAAATGTGACCACGTTATAGAGAGAGAGAAAAAACAGAATCGGATAAAGAAGCTGCTTGGAAAGAAGCAGAGTTGAAAGCAAAAACGTATATATATAGTACTATATCAAACCGACAATTCGGATTTATAGAGGGAGAAAAAACGCCTCGTGGCATGATACAGAAATTTGACCGGATGTACCTAAGAGAGTCGACAATGTCGCAATTATGTATACGTAATAGAATTGAAAAGTTAAAATTAGAAGACTATTCACATAGTAGTGATCTGTTTAGTGTATTTGAAAACTTGTTAATTGAACTTAAAAATGCTGGTAGTGTAATAACCGAAGGAGAAAAGATGAACTATCTATTGAGAACCTTGCCAAGATCTATGTTCTTCATCGGAGAATTAATAGATGTTATGAGAAAAGAAGATCAAACAGTAGACTTTATAATGAATAAAATCAAAGCATATGAAGAAGAATACCAAGGAAAAGAAAAAAATACTGGTCGCGAGTCAAATGCCTTTGTAAGTATGAGAAAAAGAATAGGAAACTGTTACAAATGCGGCAAACCAGGACATTATGCACGAGACTGTAGAAGCAATGTGACCCATGCAAGCAGTGGAAGAATTGCAAGAGGACGAAGCTACCAGCAACCAAGGCAAGGAGGCGGCAATGGTTATGGGCATCAGTATTAAGAAGGAGTTTTTCACAGACGAGGTAATTGGCAACAACGTGGTAGAAGGAATTATGTACTACAAAACGATAAAAGTAGCGACAACGATAAGAAGTACCAAGGAAATTCATTTTGCGTAGAGATTCTAAACGAAAAGGAGACGATTGAAGCAAACCAATGTGAAACTGAAATTGAGTGGGTATTATATAGTGGTTGCTCGGACCACATAATTAATAATGACAGTTATTACAATAATTTTAGTATGTTACAGAATCCCATAAATGTTCGAGTAGGGGATGGTAGAAATTTGCAAGCAACGAAAATAGGCAATATTAGTTGTAGTTTTGTTTTAGGTAATAGGACACACCAGGTTGAGGTTAAAAATGTATACTACGTAAAAGAAATGAGCAAAAATTTATTGAGTTATGGAAAGATAACTGAAGGCCATAAGGTAGTATCAATAGGTTATACGTCCAAAGTATTTGATCGGAATAATGAACTGATTGCAATGGCACACAAAGAGAATAATGTGTATACATTAAAAGGCTATGTAAATTTAAAGTCAAGTTATAATCTTGAGGTTGGTAAGAATGGTATGACTTTAAAAGAAAAGTATCATAAAATTTTAGGTCATGTAAACTTTAAATACTTAAGTATATTAAGTAAAGAAAGGTTAGTAGATGGTATTCCAGAAGAACTCGAAAATGATTACTTGAAATGCGGCACATGTATACGTAATAAAATGCACAATCTGAGGTTTGCGAATAAAAGACAACGTGCAGATGATATTCTTGAAATAATACATACAGATTTAAATGGTCCTCACAAAACAACAGGGTTTACGGGAGAAAAATACTTTTTAACTTTTATTGATGACTATAGTAAGATTGTTTCAGTATATCCAATTAAGTCAAAAGAAGAGGTATATGACTGTTTTGTTCAATATGTAACTTTAGTGGAAAACCTAACCTGTAAAAGAGTAAAAAAGGTAAGGTGCGATAATGGAAAGGAATATATAAATAGAAGAATGGATGAATTTATTAGAAGAAAAGGAATAAAACTAGAACCATGTCCACCTTATGTTCATGAGTTAAATGGAACAGCAGAAAGGTATAACAGAGAGATAGTTGATACAGCTAGATGTCTATTATCAGATTCGAAACTTGGTCTAAGGTACTGGCCTGAAGTAGTTAAGACAGTAGCTTACCTTAAGAATAGAACGTTAGCAAATACAATTGAAAAGAAAACACCGTATGAAATATTTTTTGGAAAAAGACCAGATATCAGTAACTTGAAATTATTTGGAAGTAAAGTTTTTGTAAGAGTACCAGATGAAAAAAGGCTAAATAAATGGGATAGGAAAGCAGATATAGGTATATTAGTAGGTTATGAACCAGTAGGATATAGAGTATTGTTAAACGATAGAGTCATAGTAGCTAGGCACGTAGATATTGTAGAAAGTGACGAGCAATTAATAGGATTTAATGGAAACGAGGAATTAAAAGAAAATTACGAATGTGATAATACTACAAATCTAAGTGTAGAAAATAATAATGAAGAAACACGAAATATAACTCCTGAACCAGCTCAGAGATCGCCCGAGTTGAGAAGATCTAGTAGAATTAGAAAACAACCAGAGAGGTACCAAGCACAAGATGAAACAAGGTGCATTTGGGTAAACTATGTAAACGCTAGAGATCCAATGACGTACGACGAAGCTCTAATGGACCAAGATAGTGAAAAATGGGAAGAAGCAATGAATCATGAGATGGAATGCATCAAAAGCAATGAAACCTGGGAAATTGTTGAAAGACCAGTAAAAAAACAGATTATTGATTTAAAATGGATATACACAAGAAAGGATGAGAATAGATTTAAAGCTAGGTTAGTGGCAAGAGGATTTCAACAAAAAGACGGTTTTTCGGATATATATTCACCAGTAGCGAAAATGCAAACAATAAAATTGTTATTAGCTTATAGTGTGCAATATAGATTAAAAATTGATCAAATGGATGTAGATTCAGCCTTCCTTAACGGTAATATAAGTTCTGAAGTATATGTAAAACAACCCATAGGGTTTGAAGATGGAACAGATAGAGTTTGTAAACTAAAAAAGGCATTATATGGTTTAAAAGAAAGTCCTAGAGCGTGGTATGAATGTCTAGATGGTTATTTGGTATATTTAGGATTTGAAAGAAGTAAAAATGATTCTTGTTTATATACAACGAGTAGAAATGATGATAGAATTTATTTGATAATATTTGTAGATGATTTACTTATATGTGGTAAAGAACAAAAAATATTAGGTATGTGAAAGAGTTACTGATGAAGCGTTTTAAAATGAAAGACATTGGAGAGATAAAAACCTATTTAGGAATAAATGTAGAATATGATTGTAAAATGAATAGTATGACCTTAAGCCAAAGAAAGTATATAGAATCGTTAGCAAAGAAATACGAAATAGAAAAAGCAAAACTATATTCTACACCTATGGAGCAAAACTTAAAGTGTGAACGAATTGAAAATGTTTCTGAAAATATACAATATAGAAATTTGATAGGTGCACTGTTATATATCAGTTCTGGCACAAGACCAGATATAAGTTTTAGTGTAAATTATTTAAGTCGATTCCAAAATTGTTACAATAGTACACATTATAAATATGCATTGAGAATTCTTAAATATTTGTATTTAACGAAAGAGTTAAAGTTACTTTTTGAGAAAAATGAACGTGTGGATATAATGGAGTGTTTTGTAGATGCAGATTGGGCAGGTGACACTATAAATAACAAATCCACTACTGGTTATATAATCAAATTATTTGGAAACACAATTGATTGGAAAGCAAGAAAACAGAATAGTGTAACAAAGTCATCAACAGGTGCAGAATATGTGGCATTATCAGAAGCAGTGAGTGAGATTTTGGCATTAAGAAATTTGTTAAAGGACTTTAATATAGATATAAAAGAGCCAATTAAAATTTTCGAGGACAATCTAGGAGCAGTTGATATTAGTCATTTAGGTAACTTTACTAAAAAGTCTAAGTATATTGAAGTGCAATACCATTTTGTAAACGAGAACTATATGAGAGAAATTATCGATATTGTTAAGATAGATTCTAATGAAAATATTGCTGATATATGTACGAAGCCTCTAGGGAAAAATAAGTTTGAATATTTCAGGGATAGGCTAAAGTTATTGTATTAAGAGTTATTGTAAGAATAGAAGTACCAAGGATTGAAGAGATAAATTTAAATGAAAGATTATATGTGTAACAATAATGTATAAGAAAAAAAAATGTTATAGGTTAAGATTCTAAATTTAAGGAGGCGTGTTGAGAAAGAGAGTAAATTTAGAATTGTAATCGATGATCGATAATGTCGATATATTAGCAGCGCCCCTAGTGATAGACAAGGGTAGGAATAGGAATAAAGGAAAAGGAACCGTACTGATGTGTCGACCGTCTGATAGATATGACGTGTCATGGTATAAGAGAATGTATTAGTACAAAGGAAAGTTAGAAGAAATATATATTATTGTTAAAGAATGATTTTAAGTGTTATTATTAAACCACGAACCTTAACAGAAGCTTAGGCTTTTTCCTATTACATAGTAGTAATTTCTAAACGAGGCGACAGAAATTTCGTTGTTTCTAAGGTTTTCTCTCAAGAAAGATAAATTTTCATCTTGAGAATTTTGCCAAAAACGAAAAAAACGCCACGAAACTATGGAATTTTTTCGCGGTATGTGTACGGTCGGTTTTCGATCTTATATGATCAGCCTGCATTATCATGAGAGCGCGTAGGTAGTTCGAGAGTTTTCACGTAGAATTTTCATCCCCACCAAGAGTGCTGCTTCGGGCGGCCACACCCATAGGTCCAACTTTTCCCGAAACAACCAGCCATTCTGTTTCCAGACGCCCTACTGAGTAGACAGAAAGAATTCGAGCGCTAGACGATTTACTGTAAAGACCCTTTGTGCTAGACAAAGACCGAGCGACTATAAAAGCTGAGTACCTTTGTAAGACTTCCTATTGTAGACCTCTAAGGACTCGAACCTTATATTTGTAACAGCATATTTATTTGTGTATTCACCATCTTCAAGGGGTTTTTATGCCGAAAGGCTTTTCTCCTTAGAGCCAATAAAGGAACATAGTTTCTCTCTGGCTCAACCGCGTGTCTTATTTATCGCCTAATCCATAATTCTACCTTCACAGCTATTAATAAAAAGAATCGCGAGAAGACTCCATGTTGGAGGAATTTCGCACTATACAATATGCTAGAATCAAAGTATCTGAACGTTGAAAACTCATTACTCCCTTAGATTACCCTATTCGTTATTTTGGGGGAAATTATTAAAAAATATCTCAAATTGAAGCTAATGGTTTTTCTTATTATTCAAGAGTAATTTTTAAACGAGGCGCCAAAAATTTCGTTGTTTGTAAGGTTTTTTCTCAAGAAAGAATAATTTTCAATTCGAGAATTTTGCCAACAGCGAAAAAAAAACCTCAAAACTGTTGAATTTTTTCGCGATATTCAAGAATTAAAGTATTTGAACGTCGAAAACACATTATTCCCTTAAATTTCTCAGTTTGTAATTTTTTGGGTAAATTATTATCAAATATCTCAAATTAAAGCTAAGAATTTTTTCTTATTATTCAGTAGAAATTTCTAAACAAAGCGCCTAAAATTTCATTGTTTCTAAGTTTTGTTCTCACGAAAGACGAATTTTTAAATCGAGAATTTTGTCAAAAGCGAAAAAAAAGCCTCCAAACTATGGAATTTTCTCGCGGTATGCTAGAATAAAACGATCTTACCGTTGAAGACTGATTACTCTTTTAGATAACCCAGTTCGTAATTTTAGTTGTAAATTATTAGGTAGTATCTCAAATTGAAGATAAGTGTTTTTTCTATTATTCACTAGTAATTTCTTAACGAAGCGCCAAAAATTTCATGTTTGTAAGGTTTTTTCTCAAGAAAGAAAAATTTTCATATTGAGAATTTCGCCAACAGCGGAAAAAAGCCTCGGAACTATGGAATTTTTTCGCGGTATGCTAGAATCAAAGTATCTGAACGTTAAAAACTCATTACCCCTTAGATTCCCAGTTCGTAATTTTCGGGGTAAGTTACTAAGAAATAACTCAAATTGAAGCTAAGGCTGTTTCCTATTATATAGTAGAAATTTCTAAACAAGGCGAAAAAAATTTCGTTGTTTGTAAGGTTTTTTCTCAAGAAAGAAGAATTTTTAATTCGAGAATTTTGCTAACAGCGAAAAAAAAACCTCAAAACTGTAGAATTTTTTCGCGGTATTCTAGAATTGAAGTATCTGAACGTCGAAAACACATTACTCCCTTAAATTTCTCAGTCTGTAATTTCTGGGGTAAATTATTATCAAATATCTCAAATTAAAGCTAAGAATTTTTTCTTATTATTCAGTAGAAATTTCTAAACCAAGCGCCTAAAATTTCGTTGTTTGTAAGTTTTTTTCTCACGAAAGACGAATTTTTAAATCGAGAACTTTGCCAAAAGCGAGAAAAAAGCCTCCAAGCTATAGAATTTTCTCGCGGTATGCTAGAACAAAAGTATCTGAGCGTTGAAGACTGATTACTCTTCTAGATAACCCAGTTCGTAATTTTAGTTGTAAATTATTAAGTAGTATCTCAAATTGAAGATAAGTGTTTTTTCAATTATTCACTAGTAATTTCTTAACGAAGCGCCAAAAATTTCGTTGTTTGTAAGGTTTTTTCTCAAGAAAGAAAAATTTTCATATTGAGAATTTCGCCAAAAGCGAAAAAAAAGCCTCGAAACTATGGAATTTTCTCGCGGTATTCTAGAATTAAAGTATCTGAACGTTAAAAACTCATTACTCCTCAGATTCCCATTTCGTAATTTTCGGAGTAAGTTACTAAGAAATAACTCAAATGGAAGCTAAAGCTGTTTCCTTTTATATAGTAGTAATTTCAAAACGAGGCGACAAAAATTTCGTTGTTTGTATAGTTTTTTTCTCGAG
>JACGTP010000960.1:0-15145 GCA_023678845.1 Mischocyttarus mexicanus
TATTATTATTATTATTATTATTATTATTATTATTATTATTATTCTTATTATTATTATTATTATTATTATTATTATTATTATTATTATATTCAAAATCTACAACCATCTGTTAATAAAGTTTTTAAATCTTTCTTGTAAGAGCGAACGTCCATTGCTAACCAATATGTACAGAAATCTACTTTTTCCACCAAATGGATCAGACCAGAGCGCAATTATCTATAATACGAATGATCCGATCTTCGAATAAAAACGAAAAGAAAAAAGTAATAATAATAATAACAACATTCATTTACTTAGTCAAAGTAATTAATCAATCCATCATCACACAAAGAAAAGAAAATAATTCAATGTAAGGATAATATACTAATTATGCCGGATGATTATTTGAGATAGAGAAATAATGATGATATATTTATGCCCAAATATTAAAATACACACATACGGATGTTTTTAAATATTTATAATAAAAGAATAAAGAAATTTCTACGCGTGAATACAATTATTCTATATCTTAAAATTAGAAAAAATAATCGATAATATAGTTAAAATTGAAATGAGAGAAAGAGAGAGAGAGAGAGAGAGAGAGAATGAGAATTTTGATTTGAATATACCACTTCGAATATGTCATGTAGCGTCACGTGTAACCATATTTGTTTATCAAAATGGTGACAGCTCGAAATAATCTGCTAATGTCGTCTTCGTGGTTTTACAAAGTATGCGTAGCTAAGGATGATCATTGTCAAAACGTGACGTACATTTTGTACATATAATTTGACTTCGTTTAGCATGATAAACTTTTCCATTAATAATTTTTCTTATCTAATAATTAAAAATATAATACGGCTGAAGTTCCATATTTCTAACCTCAACATTAAAAACAACACAAGTTTATTATTGGCGGGACGACAACTAGATTGTATATTTAAGTAAGAGATATATATCTATATATATATACATATATGTATATATATGTATATATATATATATTAATAAATAAAAGGATAATTTATTTATTATGATAATATAATTTTTTTAAATTAACGAAAAGAAGGAAAGGGAAAAGTTTAGAAATTGTTAAGAAACTTATAGAATAAATTTCAAGATCAGAAGAAAATTAATGAAAGGTTTTCTAAGAATAAACGTTTAGAGATTAATTGATATTATTCTACGACATTATATTTATTCTAAATAATGGCCTATTTATCTCACGTTATGACACTCGCCAATAGTATTATCGGCGTAAGTGTTCTCGCCATGCCGTTTTGTTTCAAACAATGTGGCATTATTTTAGCTGCGTTGATACTTTTATTATCTAATCTTCTATCTCGTTTCGCTTGTCATCTTCTTATTAAGTCATCGGTAATGTCAAGAAGACGTAATTTTGAACTACTTGCTTTCTATGCATTTGGCTATATGGGCAAATTTTTAGTTGAACTTTTTATTATTGGATTCCTTGTTGGTACGTGCATTGCATTCTTTGTCGTTGTTGGTGATTTGGGACCACAAATTGTTGGGAAACTGATAGACAAAAAACCTGATGATATAAGAACTAGTCTACTTTTAATAACAAGTATTTTTATAATATTACCGTTGGGTCTATTGAGAAACATTGATAGTTTATCGAGTATTTGTACCGCTACTGTTGGCTTTTACGCTTGTCTTGTTTTAAAGGTAAGAATTCTATGAATATTACTAACAAGTATTATGTGTTATTTACTTCATATACTTTGTTCTCTAGTACAAGATTTATTATGTTTTATAATAATTTTTATATTGGCAGGTATTCACCGAGTCAGTACAACACATTTTTGCGGGTGATTGGACAAGTAACGTATACTTTTGGAGATCCAGCGGTATTCTTCAATGTTTGCCAATATTTTCTATGGCTCTTTTTTGCCAAACACAATTATTTGAAATATATGAAACCATTCCTAATGTATCTCTCGAAAAGATGAATGATGTTGTACGAGGTGCATTAAATATTTGTACTTTAGTATATTTGTGCGTTGGTTTCTTTGGTTATATTGCGTTCTGTACACAACCGTTCACAGGTATGCTTTTATCATATGGACATTAATAAAAAAATGGATCTATACTATTTGTAACAAAAATTAACTTCTTTTTTATTTCTTCACAGGAAATATACTGATGAGCTTTGAACCTAGCATATCATCAGATATGATTAAGATGGGATTTTTTTTCTCCGTAGCTTTTAGTTTTCCGCTAGTCATTTTTCCTTGCCGTGCAAGTCTGAATTCTCTCTTGTTTCGTCGGGTATGTATAAAGATGATACAGTGAATTTATTGAATATGGGCATTATTGTTAGAACTTTTAGGTACACACTCACGAACCGTCTATAAATTATATGCCAGAAGTAAGATTCAGATGTCTCACCATTGCGATAGTATCTTTTTCTGTAATTACCGGTATACTTATGCCAAATATTGAATTCGTACTTGGTTTAGTTGGATCTACGATTGGTGTTATGATATGCTTAATGTTTCCTGCAGCATTTTTCATATCCATGAGCAGCAAACATACAAATGAAAGATTGTTAGCACAGGTAATAATTATAATGAAAGATCACATTGACAATCATATTTATCGTAAATATTATTTTAACTATTTATTACTTTTCATTTAAGGCGATTTTATTCGTTGGAGTTTGGATAATGGTTCTTGGTACATATGCCAATTTGTATGCAATGGAAGAATCTTCTATTACCAAAATTGGAATAACGACTGATAGATCACTAAGTCAATTAGATAATTTACCATTACATTTAAATAAGGAAGATATTCGTATGATACCTGTTTCTAGTAATCCTGAAATTCTACCGAACGTTAAAGGTATGATAAAAAGTATTATAGTATGGTATCAAAGTAAATGATTATTTAATTGCAGTCGGAACTGTTCGTTAACCGATCATTCACTGTATATAATTATTTATGTTATTTTTAATTGTAGAAAAAGTTATAAATGTATTACCAAATATTGAAATGATTGATGAAGATAAACATCTCGGTGATATTCGTCAAGAACCTCCAGTTCCAGTCGAACGCGTTGCTATTGCAGAGAAGTTGATGTTGGAAGAACAAAACCCTGCTGAAAATATAGGAGTCAGTCTTGCTCCAGAAATTAAACAAGTTGTTGAAAATATCAAAACTATGAATGAACATTTAAACCTAATTCTGGCAACTAAAACAACTAAATCTAATTCTGTTATAAATAATAATAAATTGATAATGCATGAGAACTTTGTAACGTCAAAGACTAATGAAGATATTAATATAATCAAATCTAAAACGACAAATGAAATTTCAAAGATTGATAATCTCATAAATTCCGATGCAATAAAAAAAGAAGATTCTGAACTAGCTGCAGAAGAGAAAATTACTGATACAAAAGTGATGAAAAAAAATGAAAAGCATCAACAAAATTTGGAAGAGCAAGCATTGGAAAATTTGGAGATGTTAAAAGAACAGGAGAAACTAGAGGATCTTCAGGAAAAAAAGCAGGAATTAGAAAAAGAAATAGGGAAAATAGAAAAGCATATAGAAGAGTCAATAAAAAATGATAATAAGAACAATGATAACGATAAATCAAATATACAAAAATCCAATTCGGAAAAAGTTGAAAATATTGATAAACGAAGCAAAATTAATAAAAGTCTCGGTAAAAATAAGATTTTAAAGAAATATACAATTGGAACAAATGCCAATGAAAATGTTATAGAAACACCAAATATTAAAAACGTAAATAAAAATATTGTACAGGATAAAAATGATTCTGAACAATTAATCGATACAAAGGATAAAAGTAATATTGAAAATGTAAAAAATATAAAGTTGAAAGAAGACAAGGATACAGACCAACTACATTCGACATCAAATTATCAAGAACAGATTAATGCAACTTTTGATAATATTTTTAATAAGTCAAAAGGAAGTATTTTAAGTGCTTTAACTAAAGGAAATTTAATAAAAACTATATTAAAAAACAAAAGAGACATAGAAATCTTACAGGGTAATAAAGAAAGTATCGTCAATGAAATGAATAAGTCTGATGAAATATTAACGCAAAATCAGAATAATGTGCCTCTTACGTTACAGATTAAAAGTCAAACAAACGTTAACAAGTCTGAAAAATTAATAGACAAAAGCGATAATGATGTTCAAGTAATGAGAAGAGATATTTTAGAAAATCATGATAGAGAGAAGCGAGAAGTCACCAACATTAATGACATATCTCCTGATACTTCGACTGAAAAAATACAATCTTTCGTGAAAGATATTTCTATGAATATTGATCGTATAAAATGTAATAAAAAGTTAGACGATTCACAAATAGAAGTAGATAATATGTCAGAAAAAAAAATGAAGCAGAAACTACCAGAAGAGACGACGACGACCCTTCGATCAGTTCCAACATCAATTAAAACTGCCACTTATTTATCTTCAAAGAAAAAAGAAGAATTTACAGAAAAACCAATTTTAGTAACAAATCCTGATATAACCATAAGAAATGAATATATTAAATTAAAGCAAAGAGATTTGAAAACCTTAAACATGGATTATCAGAACAGAAATTCATGACCATTAGAATGCATAATCTATACCAATGTCTAAGAGAATTTATTTGTAAATTACTGAAATATGTTACTTTGCTATTTCTAAATGTTAAGTTAAAAAATGATTGAAAATATTAAAAAAAGAGATATTGAATATAATGAAAATAACTAGAGAACATATGGACATACGAGTACATGTTGTAATCTAAATAATACTGTCAAATGTGTGGTATAAAATTTAAATTATTATTAATTATATAAATTGATAAACGGTTTTGTAATTCTACTATAAATAAGTTAAAAAAAAAAAAGAGAAAAATTTAACTTTCGTTTATTAATGCAAATGAAATAATTACATTTTTAATCTCCTTTTTAAAATTTTAATCATTCCACAAAATAATGAAATTAGTTATCAAATCGTTTATATATTTATAGTAGAATTTAAGAGAACGTTTTATATGGCGTACTGTAACATAAATTCAATTTGAATTTTAACTATGCCGTAAAATTCAGTTTAAAAATTGTTTTTATATTATAGAATATATATTATAATGTGTATAAAAAAATAGTACAATTATAAGTGCTTAAAAATAGCCAAATATAAATATATTTTTACATAACATAAATATCGATTACTTCACTCGTAAATAAACCTAAGATAAACATATGAATTTTTTGATAACTTTCATTAATCTCGTGATGTGTGTGTGCCTGAATAAATTTAATGGTAAAATATTAATACAAATTTTTCTTTTTTTTGAATATGAATACACAGTTCTTCTGTGAACTCTGAATATGTTTATATGAATGTAGAAATTTAAAACAAGTTCCTATAAGTTTATCCGAAACAAAAGAATAAATATGATGAAAAAAAAAGAAGGTCGCGGACGTTAATACTTGAATAAAAAAAAAAATGTTTACCACGAAGAAAAATTTGTTGCTGTATTGAGAAGAGTGTATCTTTTAATTTTCGTTTATTATCAAGGATTAAAAGAAGGTCAAGAAAAAAAGTAGGAGAAGAAATAAGAAAGTATAAATATATTTTCTATTTCAAGATTTTTATCATCTTAAAATAACTAAAAAATGAATTTTCTTGAAATTCATATTTATTATTTACATATTTTGTACTGCGTGTAAAAGGTTCAATTTCCTGTTCTCTTATAAGTTTCTTCTTTATCTTTTCATACCATTTCTTCATTTTCTCGTGAAAAGGATAACTCGGTGTGAAAGTTTTGCCGACAGATGTCTTCGTAATCAGTTCGGTTAACGAGATCGTCTAGTTCGTATGTGTATTCACTTAGATTTATAACATGGCTACAGGCAATACGGAAGAAATTAAGGTATTTGAAAATAAAAATCATGTTATTTTGACATAAATAAAAATGTCCAAGCGATATATCATTGAAAAATGATACATGCTTTCTAATTGTTTTTCTAATTATAATCCGGTATCGAAGGAAGCAGCATGGTCGCTTGTTCATTTCTTACTACCCCTTTTACCGTATGCGCTCACGTCTGTTTCTTGCCAGAACTTTCTCTACAGATTCGAGAAACATTATTATTTCTCATATTTTCTATTATCTTTTATTCTCTAATTAATTTTTTATAAAAATCATGTTTACTCGGTTCAAACGTCTTCATTTTATATTAAGTGTTTATGTTTCAAAAACTGTGCATTATGTTACGTGAACGCCGATAATTCGCGTGGTACTACGATAATGCAGGGAGTACAGTTTTTTAGGTTAAATAATTTTGACCTTAGCTTTTGAATCGTCTCGAAAGTTTCTTATCCTCCCCCTTTAGCTTTTCTAATAAACTTTACGTACACAATATTTTTTGCACAATTATTTTCACAATTGATTAATACGTTGTGCGAGAAGTTTAAATAAATCTACGATAAATATTAATTGTAAATTTTGTTTCATAGGAAATTGAACAGAAGGAGCAAGGAATAATAAATTTTGATGAATTTCCACCTGAAGTTTTAATTAAACATCCTCTACAACATACTTGGACGCTTTGGTACTATGAACCAGACAAAAGTAAAGCATGGGAGGAGAGTCAACGCGAGATAACCAGTTTTGATACTGCAGAAGACTTCTGGAGGTAAATTTGATTTTACACGCTTCAGAAAAATATTTTCTTGTCAAATGGTTTATTCAATTTGGACATAGTTTGACTGAGTAAACCTTAGATTACCAACTGTGTATTATATGTATTAACAATGAAATTATTTTTCCCTCAACAGTCTATACAATCACATAAAACCTGCATCTGAATTAAGACAAGGTTGTGATTATAGTATGTTCAAGCAAGGTATTCGACCTATGTGGGAAGACGACGCAAACAAATTAGGCGGAAGATGGCTTATCAATTTAGACAAGAAACAAAGAGCTATGGATTTAGATCATTTTTGGTTAGAAATCCTTCTGTGCATGATCGGAGAAGCATTTAATGAATACTCGGATGATGTATGTGGCGCTGTCGTTAATGTTAGGATAAAAGGTGATAAAATTGGTGTATGGACATCTAACTACAATTGTGAAGATAGCGTTATGGAAATAGGGTGAGTTTATATTATTTATTTTAGCCAGTCGCAGCTTATCTATTTAACTCGAGGAGCGACTCATATAATCTATATCTATTTTTAGTTAGTATTACCATTTGATATTGTATTTTTAATTTCCAGACGTAAATTAAAAGAAAGATTGAGGATTACACCTAAAATAACTATAGTATATCAAGCACATCAAGATACCATGTCCAAGAAAGGAAGTCAAACAAAAAACTCTTATACGGTCTAAGTATGTCAAAAATTTTTGACTTCATTTAAATTTCATTGTTATATTGGTCATTAAGTAACAGGTATTTAGAGAAATTTTCATATTAATATTGATTTAAATTTTAGTTCGTATAATCCATTATTGGTTAAAGAAAAAAAAAAAAAAGAAAAACCCATGTTTGGTTAAAAAACTAAAAAAATAATTTTTATTTCCTTTCCTAAATCGTAATTTAATATTTCTCTCTAAAAAAATAATCGAGCAAAAGTTAAAATAAATAACTATTAAATGTAAAATACATAGTTTAGAGGTAGTTTATGAAAGATACGCGCAGGCTGCTGTATTTTTCTACTTTTAACATTTGTCATTTTAAATAAACATTATTTCCAATTTTCATGAAAGAAAGCTCGTTTCTGTTATTATTTCAAAAGATATTGAGTTATTTTGTTTGTTTGTCTCTTCTGCATAAAGCATATCGAATAGTTACAATTAAATTTTCAATATTTGTTTATTAGATTAGCAATGTTCAATGAAATGCAGCATCTTGCTTTATTCTTCTAAAACGTATTAAAGATGTGTGATGTTTACACGATTGTTTGACATACAACAATTATATTTAAGCCTTTCTTATATAAAATATATTTAAAGAAAAAAATATATATATATTGCTACATGCACTTTTTCAGCGCTTTAATTCCATTCCCTTTTTTTTAATAAAAAATAATAGCATATATTACATACCATACTTATACAATCAATATCTTACATTTCGTTACACATTAAGATCTTTTCAACAACCTCTTTAACGTCCTTACGTCTTCCTTTTTCTAACGCGTGTAATAAATTTATTTTCCACTCTGAATTATTTTGTGAAATACAAATACGCAAAGCCTGCAATATGTTTAATTATGTAAATATACAGACATATATATTATATTTTAAATATAAAATTACATTTAAGCGTATATTACCTGATTACATTGTTCTTTTAAATTACGCGGATATTTATTTTCTAATTCATCTATTTGATATTCCTTAAGATTCATAAATCTGCAAACATCTCTCCAGGAACGTCCCAGTTGTTCACTGACTTTCAGTACAACTGAAAGTATATATTTAAATTAAATTTAGAATTTCATATTAATTTCATATATTAATTTATCACGTTACTCATATTTAAAGGAGTTCAATAATTATATATATATATAATAAATACCCATTTGTTTTAATCTTGACTCCTTGTTTCTTATAGTTTTGGATAACTGTTCTGGTGTTTCATGTAATTTTAAGTTATGACTATTCTCTGGCAATGAATTTAATGATATCATTCTATCACATGTTTCATGATCATTATTTTCCGGTAAAGATAGTGCTAGTAAGAAAGTATAGAATTTTTAAAAATAATAATATTTTAATAATTGGACATGTTATATTAATAAAAGATATGGCATATGTATACAAATATATATATATGTATTATATGTATTATATTTATTTGTAAAATTTATATAATTATATATAAATTATTACATGTATTAATAAATAATGCCAGCTTTATTTTTCGATTTTGTCTGGCACTCACGTTTTTAAAAATTATATAAATCTATTTATTCTTATTTTGAAATATATTTAAACGTTTGTGTTTAGATTGATTTGAAAATATTGATAAACGTTAATTAATTCTAGTGATATTTATAAAAATATAAACAAGATCAATTACATTATCCAATAACAATTAATAAAACTATTTAAAAAATATGAGAAGAAGTCATTCATATTTAACTGTAACTAGTCTTAACTAAATTTTTTTTCTAAATTCAACTTATAACATTTTTAAAGAAGAAACTTTAACATATATTAAATATAATAAAACTGTTAAAAACTATAACACAAACGCTCACCATTATCATTCTGATACATATTATAATACGATGGATAATTCAATTCTTTATACCAATCTTCATAGAGGCGTAATATCGCTTTCAAATCGTCTGTATGAACGTATTTCTTTACGATATAATTTAATGGTTTTATATCATCGTAAGCAAGTATGCCACATTTTTCTAACACTTTAATTAATCCTTTAAGATTCTGTATATTACTTATTTTTCTTTTAGACCCTATATCGTAAGAATATTCATTTTTGATCTCTTCCAAAATTTCAGTTGTCACACTAGGTTCCGAAATTTTTACAAACTTCTCTAATAAGTTATTGTACTTTAATTGCACTGTCATGATTGCTATTTGAAAGTCGGGGAATCCCCTTCGGGAATTGTCTAATAAGTTTAGTTCTTAAATTAAAATTATATTTTTATCGACATGAATAATATTTATATATGTATATATAAAGGTGTCACAAAATAATGGCTAATTTGATGGATGGTTTCACAGTAAATCTCTAATATTATATTAGTAAAAAATAACATATAATCAGATTACATATATCAGATAAGAATTTATACGGACATGAAGGTAACTACAGAATATCATTAGTACCAACGCAACGAGCAGCGATTTATGGTATAATCGATATCTCGAAATAGTCGATATTCTAGGGAGAATATTTCGAGACATCGTTCGCGTTAGTTAATGTTAGAAATTAAACACAATTTTCAAATTTCTCGGTAGTTCAACCATGATTTTAGCAATAAGATGATGTGTAGTAAGAATTGGATATCTTGAATATACGTTAATCTATGGCATAATTGTGTTATTATATTTTGTATATATCCAGTCCGTCATTTTATTAATTATACTTTAAGAAAGCTAAAACTTTTTAAATGGGTAAGTTTATAGAATATAATCGAAGAGAAAAATGAATATATTATGTTTATGTTTATTAACTTCAAAATAATTTGGTTATGAAAAAGTAAATCAGACATACTAATGCATTTAATATTTATATATATATATATATGATTTTATATAAATATAATTGATTATATTAATCATACTATTAGATTCAGGTGAGGTGTCAACGCAAAAAAAACATAAAAAACATAAGCACAAAAAACATAAAAAGAGAAAGATAATACACGATGATAGCGATGGTTGTACTGCAGAAGTACCTGAGAATGAAAGAAGAAAAATGTTTAAAGTTAAAGTTAAAAAGGAAGACGAAAGGAGGTATGTATCAGTTGGATGATTTTAATACTTATTGAATTAAATAAGATAACACATTTTATAAATGAAGAACTTATTAAAGTATGAATTAAATAAATGTACAGCATTGAAAAGATTCGTGAAAAATCAACGAAGGTAACCAGTTTAAGTTCGGTAGGATGTGTTGCTACATCTTCTTCTTCAAAAGTTCCAACTAAAAAAAAGATTCCAAAGAGTAACAAAGGAAAAGATAGCGGTACTAGTAGTGAAGAAGAAAGGTGGTTAGATGCTATAGAATCTGGAAAGCTTGAGGAGGTTTGATAGTAATAAAAATATATTAGAATTTATTTTCAATATCTTGTTAAATATATTAATAATTAAGTAATAATTAGATTCTTTATTATTTAGGTAGATGATGAATTGAAAAAGATTAAACCGAAGGATCCAAAATTAATGACTGCGCGACAAAGAGCAATGTTTGAAAGGAAGACTGATACAGAACCAAATCCTGGAGTAGAACGACTTATGTCATTACCAACGGGATATAAAGAAAAAGTTATGACTGCTGAGGCGATTCAAAAAGCTGCTCTTAAGTCGTTGAAAAGAAAACAACTTGCCGATGAAAAAAGGGAAAAAGATAAAGTTAATATAAACAGTTATAATTATAAATTTATAATTTATAATATATAAAATTTATAATAGATAAATTTTTATTTGGCTTTTGATTGTAGAAAAAAACGATGGAAAGATTATTAAAAAAACAGGAGTCAAAAGCTTCCAAAATAATTGGTAAAGGTAAACCATCTAAAAGACAAGTTCCTCTTGTTACTTATCGTATGACAATAGGAGGAAGTTCAATATCTTTACCACCAGGAGAAGAATTTCCACTAAAACCAGCGAAAGTGTAAATATGATATCTTTTATTTCGTTATTTTTTTTTTTTTTTAATTATATATCATATATCTTATATACAAAAAAAAAATATGATTGTTTTCTTTATTTTTTCTAGAAATGATTTACCAGTACCTGTTCTATGCAGCGTGAACAAATGTAGAAATCTAAAGAGATATTCTTGTTCTAAAACAGGTGTTCCATTGTGCAGTTTAGAATGTTACAAGACAAATTTTTTATTAAAAACATAATAGTTAATGTAAATAGACGTTAGGAATGTGTACAAATGTTATTTAGATATGAACAATTTAAGAAAAAAATTTGTATAAAAACTAATATATTTGTAAACGAATTTATTATTACATACATACATATTCATTTCATAAGTTAACAGTAGTCGCCGATTACCTATCGATTAAAGGCGCAGACTCGTAACCGCGGTTTCGTTGGTTTAAATCTCGTTTGATTAATTTTTTTTTTTTAATTTTTATTTTATTTCTAATTTTTTTTCTGCATTGTAAAGTATGTTTTATTACTTTTATGAAAGATAAAATTTAAAATATGATATGTTTTTATTATATGATAGCACAAAAATAGAGGATTATAAATTATGAATAAAAAAGAAATAAAATGTATTATTAGTAACTTTTTCGTAATTGAAAGAAACATCGACGAAATGGAATATTCTATAAAACATATCTCTTATAATATCATCTTTTATTGAAATATAATTTGTACAAAACATTAGCTTTTATTGTTTAGTTTGAATTATTCCATAAGAGATATTGTTCGATTGAGAACATTAAATTCACGAATGATTTTTCGATGTTTTAAAAAATGAGTGAATTCTAAATAAGTGGTTTTACATTTAATCTAAGGATCAGTTAAAAGAGGGGAACGTCGATGTAATTTAATTATTTCTTTTTCCAAACTACTTGACAAATCCTTTGTCTTTACTTTCCACAAAACGAGAACTTTGTTTCCAAGCAAAAAGTAGCGGATGCATCGAGAAAAAGGACGCGATCGTTCGATGGTAAATAAAGAGAAGGAGAAAAAGGAAAAGAAACTAAGGATGCGCATGCGCGATAGAAGATGCACGTAGCATCGGGCGCGCGATACGTTCAAATAGAAAAAAGAAAAATTGCAATTTAAAGAACCGGCAAGTAAAGAAAAAGAGAGAAAGAGTAGTCCTACCCTCTAGCAGTCCAGCATAGTAATAATCATGAAACACAATGAAGATCAGGTTCGCGCAGACTCGGCTGTTTTCGTCGCGTCTCGTTTTTGTGCGTTCGGACGCGCGTTCAGCAACGATGCTGCTTTCCGATGCAAAAGGAAATAATGAAGGAGAAAAAGTTAAAATGAAGGTGAGGTGAGCAAGCGCGACTCTTTCCTCTCCTTTTCTCTTTTAACTCTATCCTTCTCTCTTTGTCTCTTTTTCACTCTCAAGCATCGCGCAAAAATCATTAAAACGCGTGCCCAATTCACGGTAGCGACACCCGCATGCATACATACATATAAATGCTATTTGACAGAGAAATAGCGAGCAAGATGCGACAATATGAAAGAGAGAGAGAGAGTGAGAGAAAAGTTGTAGTACTGGGTGGGAGGGGGATGAATAAATAGGTGGGGATAGATTCTGATTGTAAGTCCTCGGAGCCGCGCATTTGTGAGCGGTTTTGAAATAATAAAACGTTAGCTGCTCCAACAAAAGAACTTGACGTGAATTTTATGTTTTTTTTTTATAACGGAGTATGTACTCTCGAGATAGAGATATTTGGGATAACGAAGATAATCAAGAAGACGAGGAAGAGGACGGTTTGATAGTAATAGGAAAAAGTCATTATAATTCGCGTATAATTGGGATGGAATGGACTCGTGACAAAACCTTGGAACTTCTTCGTGAATATCAACAGAGACGCGTACTTTGGGATTGGAATGCTCGCGGTTACAGGGATAGAACTAAACGTAAACGTGCGATTCAAGAACTCGCCGAGATATTATCTTGCAATACGTTAGAAGTTGAGAAGAAAATAACTAATTTGAAGTGTCAATACTCGAGGGAGGTGCACAAAATTCAGAATAGCCGGGACGTCGCTACCAGACCGGACGATGTTTACGTTTCCAAGTGGTTTGCGTTCAAGGCAATGCAATTTCTTCAATTCGGTACTCGTCGGTATAGTAAGAGGAAAAAGGTGAGAAGAGATCTAACAATAAAAAAGAAATTTTTAATATTGTTATGTTTTTATTTTTACTTTTTAAATTTTAATTTAAAACAAACAACAACGGTATTTAATTTCTATCGAGTGTTTTGTTGCATTGTATATTATTTCTCGCTGTTGCTCTTTAAAATATTTTTCAACGAATTGTTTTAAGGGGGTCAGCCCGTGCGATGTCTTCGGAATGATACAATTCATGTTCTTACGGAGATTTATGCCTCAAAATTTTTTTATTACGCTACTGAAATGTTAATGAATATATCGTAAAAAGTTCAAAGTTCTATCTTTTTATTGGTCATTGAAAAAAATTCCTAAAAAATGCTTAAGAAACCGGTCGTCATACGGGGCGATGACCCCCTTAATAACGAATAATGTTTCGAGCAATGTTTTAAAATTGTGCAAAAAGTTATCAAAGTTTTATCAATGATCCGATATTGATTAACGTAAAAATGTTTTGGAAATATCATAGAAGGTCGAAGAAGAATCGAAGCTGCAGGAAGAAGAATACCTTGTTAGCAACATCGATCCAGAATATATAACATTCATCGACTGTAACGAAGAAACAAATGGTTCTACGACTGGTTCATTAAATGCTTCATTAAGCGAAGATGCTGAGGAATCATTCTCGTCAAGTTTAAAAACGATGGAACTTTATAATACTTCGTTACCAGGACCGAACAGTCCGCTTGCCGAACTCGAAGAAACTGGACAAACGTTGAACCTTAAAAGGACATCGCCCAATCAAATGAAAAAAACTAAAGAAGAATTCGTTAAGTTTGGCGAAAGCATAGCTGTACAACTCGCTGAAATACCAGACTCTTATTCCAGATCGGTCGCGAAATTAAGGATCAATCAAATCTTATTTGAAGCCGAAATTGGCGTATACGCGCAAACACGACGCTAATTGATATTTATTTCTTCTTTTTTTTATACTATTTCGTATTTGATATCGATAACTTTTTAATTAATTAATTATTTGTCCTCTCGGAGATAATATTTCGAGACCTTGGGGACAATCTGTTTTTGCCTAATATCTTTTTTTAACGAATTTTATTCATTTCAATGATACGTAATTTATCATAGAACATAATTGAAAAAAAGAAAAGGAAAGAAAAATATTATCCTTGGGCAAAATTTTGTCGCAATGTCGTAAGAAACAAAAGTACGCGAAATAAATCAAAATGAACCCACAGAAAAATACAAAAAGGCTTTTTCTCTTATACGTTTTCCCGTTCGGTTTGGTATCGAAAAAATGAGAAATGTGCCTTATGTATTTACTATCATCTATTTTGATATGTATACAAAATAAGTTTGGATATTAACACGTTATTGACCGGTTATTATATGTAAAAACAATTATACATTTTATAATAGCTACATTAATAATTTAATCAAAATATTAGAAATTCTGAAAAATGAATAATATCATAAATTTAAATGAACATTTTATCGAGCATGATAAATAATATATAACGATTTGCACAATTTTATATTTTAATAATCGTATAAGCTGCTCGCACGTTCAAACATGAGTATACTTATGATCGGTCAAGAATGTGCTAAGATTGATAAAAGTTGTATGTAT
>JACGTP010000962.1:0-15121 GCA_023678845.1 Mischocyttarus mexicanus
TTCAACGTTCAGATACTTTGATTCTACCATACCGCGAAAAAATTCCAAAGTTTCGAGGGTTTTTTTCGCTGTTGGCAAAATTCTCGAATTAAAAATCTTTTTTTTTTTGGAGAAAAAACTTTTTAAAGAACAATGTTTTTGGCGCATTGTTTAGAAATTAATACTAAATTATAGAAAAAAATTTAAGCTTCAATTTGAGATATTTATTAATAATTAACCCTACAAATTACGAACTTGGTAATCTGAGAAAGTTACATGTTTTCAACGTTTAGAAACTTTGAGTCTAGCATACCGCAAAAATATTCCATAGTTTCGTGGCTTTTTTTTCGCTGTTGGCAAAATTCTCGATTTGAAAATACTTCTTACTTCAGTAAAAGGCTTACATACAACGAAATTTTTGGCGCCTTGTTTAGAAATTAATACTGAATAATATAAAAACCTTTAGCTTTAATTTGAGTTATTTCTTAATAATTTACCCCCAAAAAAAAACGAAAAGGGTAAACTAAGAGATTTATGAGTTTTCCACGTACAGATACTTTGATTCTAGCATACCACGAAAAAATTGCATAGTTTCGAGGCATTTTTTTCGCTGTTGGCTAAATGTTCGATCTGAAAATTCTTCTTTCGTGAGTAAAAAGTTTACAAACAACGAAATTTTTGGCGCCACTTTTAGTAATTACTACTGAATAATAGGAAAAACCTTTAGCTTTACTTTGAAATATTTCTTAATAATTTACCATAAAAATTACAAAATATGTTATCTAAGTAAGTAATGACTTTTCAACGTTGAGATACTTTGATTCTAGCATACCGCGAGAAAATTCCATAGTTTGAAAGCATTTATATTGCTGTTGGCCAAAATCTTGATTTAAAAAACATTCTTTCTTAAAAAAACCTTACAAACCGCAAAATATTTGGCGCCTTGTTTAGAAATTACTACTGGATAATAGAAAAAACCCTAAGCTTTAATTTAAAATATTTCTTATTAATTTATCCTAAAAATTAAGAACTGGGTAACCTTAGGAATTAATGAGTTTTTAAAGTTAAGATACTCTGATTCTAGCATACCGCGAAAAAATTCCAAAGTTTTGAGGCTTTTTATCGCTGTGGGAAAAATACTCGATTTAAAAATTTTTCTTTCTTAAAAAGAAACCTTACAAAAAACGAAATTTTTGGCGCCACCTTTAGAAATTACTACTGAAAAATAGGAAAAAGTCTTAGCTTTAATTTAAGATATTTCTTAATTATTTACTTCAAAAAAAACGAACTGGGTAATATAAGAGAGTTATGAGTTTTCTACGTTCAGATACTTTGAATCTAGCATCCCGCGAAAAAATTCCATATTTTTGAGGTTTTGTTTTCGCTCTTGGCTAAATGTTCGAGTTGAAAATTCTTCTTTCTTGGGTAAAAACTTTACAAACAACGAAATTTTTGGCGCTTCGCTTAAAAATGACTTCTAAACAATAGGAAAAACCATTAGCTTTAATTTGAGATATTTTTAAATAATTTACCTTAAAAATTACAAACTAGGTAATGTACGGTATTATACGACCATCGATATACCTACACATGCGAACTGAACTCGAATTTCTCTCTTACGAGAATTTCCCCACTCACGAAAGCTTCCGAACCCCCACCCGCAGCGTTACATCATCCGTTTCCCATTCCCCAGAGGTGACCCTTCTTATCCCCAGAGGAAACATTTTCATCATATTCGTTATTATTTCCAAAACCGGCCACTTACCAGGTTACACGGAAAACCTTCGAGCGAATAATACCATATGTATGAGGCGAGCGAACAATAACCATTGTATAAGGCTAGCGAATTATACAAAAAAGCCAAACGGAGTCTCACCTCTTATTCACTTAAGTATCACACTCTTTATATTTGTATCCACAATTCTTCATAATTTCTAGTATCTAATATCGTAAAACTAATCTCATTTAGGATAAAAAAAACTTCAGGGGTTTTTATGTCGTACGGCTTTTCCCCTCGAGCCAATAAAGAACTTTTTTTTGGTGGCTCAAATGAGCATTTTATTTATTTATCATACCTCATCATATAATCACAATTATCTCATCTTAACCTAGCTATTATTAAAAATTGCAAGAGGACTCCATGTTAGAGGAATCTCCACTATACAGGTAATGTAAGTGAGTAATGAGTTTTCAACGTTGAGATACATTGATTCTAGCATACCGCGGAAAAATTTTATAGTTTCGAGGCTTTTTTTCGCTGTAGGCAAAATTCTCGATTTGAAAATTTTATTTTCTTATAAAAAAACCTTACAAGAAACAAAATTTTAAATGCCTTGTTTAGATATTACTACTGAATTATAGGTAAAACTTTTAGCTTGAATTTGAAATATTTCTCAATAATTTACCCCAAAATTACAAACTTAGTAATCTATGGGTGAAATGAGCTTTTAACGTTAGGTACTCTGATTCTAGCATACCGCGAAAAAAATCCATAGTTTCGAGGCTTTTTTTCGCTGTTAGCAAAATTCTCGATTTAAAAATTCTTCTTTTTTAAGAAAAAACCTTACAAATAAAAAAATATTTGGTGCCTCGTTTAGAAATTACTACCACATAATAGAAAAAACCCTTAGATTTAAGTTGAGATATTTCCTAACTTTTTACCCTAAAAAAAACAAACATGGTAATATAAGGAATTTATTAGTTTTCTACGTTCAGATACTTTGATCCCAGCATACCGCGAAAAAATTCCATAGTATCGAGGCTTTTTTTTTGCTGTTGGCTAAATGGTCGATTGGAAAATTCATCTTTCTTAAGTGAAAACCTTACAAACAACGAAATTTTTTTTCTCTACCTTTAGAAATTACTACTGAATAATAGGAAAAACCCTTAGCTTCAATTTGAGATATTTGCTAATAGTTTACCCTAAAAATTACGAGCTGGGGAATCTAAGAAAGTAATGAGTTTTTAACGTTCAGGTACTTTGATTCTAGCATACCGCGTAAAAAATTTCTGGTTTCGAGGCTTTTTTTCGCTGTTGGCAAAATTCTCGATTTGAAAAAACTTCTTTCTTTAGAAAAAACCTTACAAACAACAAGATATTTGGCGCCTCTCTTAAAAATTACAACCAAATAATAGAAAAAACCCTTAGCTTAAATTTGAAATATTGCATAATAATTTACCATAATAATTACGAACTAGGTAATCTGAGGGAGTAATGAGTTCTTGAAGTTACGATACTTTGATTCTAGCATACCGTGTAAAAATTCCACAGTTTTGAGGCTTCTTTTTCGCTGTTTGCAAAATTCTTGACTTTAAAATCCTTCTTTCTTGAGAAAAAACGTTACAAAGAACGAAATTTTTTGCGCCATCTTTAGAAATTTCTACTGAATAATAGGAAAAACCCTTAGCTTCAATTTAAGATATTTGCTAATAGTTTACCCTAAAAATTACAAGCTCGGTAATCTAAAGGAGTAATGAGTTTTTAACGTTCATGTACTTTTATTCTAGCAGTCCGCGTAAAATATTTATAGATTCGAGGCTTTTTTTTCGCTGATGGAAAAATTCACGATTTAAAAATTTTTCTTTCTTGAGAAAAACCTTACAAACTACAAAATATTAGGCGCCTCGTCTAGAAATTACTAATGAATAATAGGTAAAACTTTTAGCTTTAATTTGAAATATTTCTCAATAATTTACCCCAAAATTACAAACTTGGTAATCTATGGAAGTAATGAGTTTTCAACGTTTATATACGTTGATCCTAGCATACCGCGAAAAAAATCCATAATTTCGGGGCTTTTTTCCATTGCTGGCAATATTCTCGATTTTAAAATTCTTCTTTCTTAAGAAAAAACCTTACAAAAAACAAAATATTTTGCGCCTCGTTTAGAAATTACTACCAAATAGTAGAAAAAGTCCTAAGCTTCAATTTAAAATATTTTCTAATAATTTACCTTAAAAATTATAACTTGGGTAATCTAAGAGAGTAATGAGTTCTTGAAGTTAAGATACTTTGATTCTAGCATACCACGAAAAAATTCCATAGTTTCTAGGCTTTTTTTTCGCTGTTAGCAAAATTCTCTATTTGAAAATCCTGCTTTCTTAAGAAAAAACTTTACAAAGAACGAAATTTTTTGCGCCACCTTTAGAAATTACTAATGAATAATAGGAAAAACCTTTAGCTTAAATTTGAGATATTTGCTAATAGTTCTCCCAAAAAATTACGAGCTGGGTAATCTAAGGGAGTAATGAGTTTTTAACGTTCAGATACTTTGATTCTAGCATACCGCGAAAAAAATCCATAGTTTTGAGGCTTTTTTTTTTGTTGACAAAACTCTCGTTTGGAAAATCTTTCTTTCTTGAGAAAAAACCTTAAGAACAACGAAGTTTTTGGCGCCTCGTTTAGAAAATTTCTACTGAACTATTGAAAAACCCTTAGCTTAAATTAAAGATATTTCCTAATAATTTACCCCAAAAATTAAAAACTAAGTAATTTAGGAAAATCGTAAGTTTTCAACGTTTAGATAATTTGATTCTAGCATACCGGGAAAAATTCCATAGTTACGAGGAATTTTTTTCGCCCTTGGCTGAATGTTCGATTTGAAAATTATTCTTTCTTGAGAAAAAACCTTAAAAACCACGAAACTTTTAAAGCTTTGTTTAGAAATGACTACTAAACAATAGGAAACACCATTACTTTTAATTTTAGATATTTTTTAATAATTTACCCCCAAAATTAAAAAATAGAATATCTAAGTGAGTGATGAGTTTCAACGTTGAGATACTTTGATTCTATCATACCGCGAAAAATTTCCATAGTTTTGAGGCATTTTTATAGCTGTAGGCCAAAATCCCACTTCAAAAAATCTTCTTCCTTGAGAAAAAACATTACAAACAACGAAATTTTTTGCTCTACCTTTAGAAATTATTACTAAATAATAGGAAAAACCCAATGCTTCAATTTGAGATATTTCCTAATTATTTACCCCAAAAAAACGAACTCGGTAATATTAGGGATTTATGAGTTTTCTTCGTTTAGATTCTTTGATTCCAGCATACCACAAAAATATTCCATAGTTTCAAGGCAATTTGTTTCCCTGTTGGCAATATTCTAGATTTCAAAAATTTTTTTTTTGAGTAAAAACCTTACAAACAACGAAATTTTTTTGCGCCTCCTTTAGAAATTAGTACTGAATAATAGGAAAAACCCTTAGCTTGAATTTGAGATATTTCTAAATAATTTACCTCAGAAATTACAAACTTCGTTATCTGAGAGAGTTATGAGTTTTCAACGTTTAGATACATTGATTCTTGCATATCACGAAAAACTGCCATACTTTCGAGGCTTTGTTTTCGCTGTTGGAAAAATTCTCGAATAGAAAATTCTTTTTTCTTGAGAAAAAACCTTATAAACAACAATATTTTAGGCGCTTTGATCAGAAATTAATACTGAATAATAGAAAAAACCATAACCCTAATTTAAAATATTTCTTAATTCTCTACCCTAAAAATTACGAACTAAGTAATCTAAGAGAATTATGTGTTTTCAACGTTGAGGTGCTTCGATTCTAACATAACGCGAAAAAATTTTATAGTTTCGTGGCTTGTTATCTGCTTTTGTCAAAATTTTTGATTTAAAAATTCTTCTTTCTGGAAAAAAAAACTAACAAAAAACGAAATTTTTAGCACCACGTTTAGAAATTTCTACTGAATTATAGAAAAACCCTTAGCTTCAATTTAAGATATTTCTTTATAATTTACCCCAGAAGTTGGGTAATTTAGAAAATATATAAATTTTCAACGTTTAGATACTTTGATTCTAGCATACCGCGAAAAAATTCCATAGTGTAAAATCTTTTTTTTCGCTGTTAGCAAAATACTCGATTGAAAAATTCTTCTTTCTGAAGAAAAAACCTTAAAAGCAACGAAATTTTTGGCGCCGCGTTTAGATAATTTCTACTGAATTATAGAAAAACCCTTAGATTAAATTTAAAATATATCCTAAAAATTTACCCCAAAAACTAAAAACTAGGTAATTTAGGAAAATTATAAGTTTTCAACGTTTAGATACTTTGATTCTTGCATACCGCGAATAAATTCCATAGTTTCGAGGCTTTTTTTCGCTGTTAGAAAACTCTCGATGTGAAAAATTTCCTATCTTGAGAAAAAACATTACAAACATCGAAATTTTTAGCTCCACCTTTCGAAAATATAACTGAATAGTAGGAAAAACCCTAAGCTTCAATTTGAGATATTTCTTAGTTATTTACCCTAAAAAAAACGAACTCGGTAATATTAGAGATTTATGAGTTTTCTATATTCAGATACTTTGATTCCAGCATACCGCAAAAATATTCCATAGTTTCGAGGCATTTTTTTCCCTGTTGGCAAAATTCTTGATTTAAAAAACGTTCTTTCTTGAGTGAAAACCCTACAAACAACAAAATTTGTGGCGCCTCTTTTAGAAATTAGTACTGAATAATAGGAAATACCCTTAGCTTGAATTTGAGATATTTCTAAATAATTTACCCCAAAAATTACGAACTGGGAAATCTAAGCGAGTTGTGAGTTTCCAACGTTGAGATAATTTGATTCTAGCATACCGCGAAAAAATTCCATAGTTTCGAGGCATTTTTAACGCTGTTGGCAAAATCTTGATTTGAAAAATTTTCTTTCTTGAGTGAAAACCCTACAAACAACAAAATTAGTTGCGCCTCCTTTAGAAATTAGTACTGAAAAATAGAAAATACCCTTAGCTTCAATTTAAGATATTTCCTAATAATTTACCCAAAAAATTAAAAACTAGGTAATTTAGGAAAATTATAAGTTTTCAACGTTAAGATACTTTGATTCTATCATACCGCGAAAATATTCCATAGTTCAGAGGCATTTTTTTTGCTGTTGGCTGAATGTTCGATTTGAAAATTCTTCTTTCTTGAGAGAAAACCTTACTAACAACGAAACTTTTGGAGCTTCGTTTAGAAATGACTACTAAACAATAAGAAACACCATTACTTTTAATTTCAGATATTTTTTAATAATTTGCCCCCAAAATTAAAAAATAGGATATCTAAGTGAGTGATAAGTTTTTAACGTTGAGATACTTTGATTCTAGCATACCGCGAAAAATTTCCATAGTTTCGAGGCATTTTTTTAGCTGTTGGCCAAAATCTTACTTCAAACAATCTTCTTTCTTGAGAAAAAACATTACAAACAACGAAATTTTTTGCGCCACCTTTCGAAATTATTACTGAATATTAGGAAAGATACTATGCTTCAGTTTGAGATATTTCTTAATTATTTACCCCCAAAAAAACGAACTCGGTAATATTAGGGATTTATGAGTTTTCTTCGTTTAGATTCTTTGATTCCAGCATACCACAAAAATATTCCATAGTTTCGAGGCATTTTTTTCCCTGTTGGCTATATTCTCGATTTCAAAAATTTTTTTTTTTGAGTGAAAACCATACAAACCACGAAATTTTTTTGCGCCTCCTTTAGAAATTAGTACTGAGTAATAGGAAAAACCCTTAGCTTGAATTTGAGATTTTTCTAAATAATTTACCTCAGAAATTACAAACTTCGTAATCTAAGAGAGTTTTGAGTTTTCAACGTTCAGATACTTTGATTTTAGCATACTGCTAAAAAATTCCATAGTTTCGAGGCTTTTTTTCTGCTTTTGTCAAATTCTCGATTTGAAAATTCTTCTTTCTGGAAAAGAAAACTTACAAAAAACGAAATTTTTAGCACCAGGTTTAGAAATTTCTACTGAATTATAGAAAAACCCTTAGCTTCAATTATAATATTTCTTAATAATTTACCCCAAATTTACAAACTAGATAATTTAGGAAATTTGTAAGTTTATAACGATTAGATACTTTGATTCTAGCATACTGCTAAAAAATTCCATAGTTTCGAGACTGTTTCTCCGCTTTTAGCAAAATTCTCGATTTAAAAATTTATGTTTCTGCAGAAAAAACCTTTTAAACAACGAAATTTTTGGCGCCTCGTTTAGAAATTTCTACTGAATTATAGAAAAGCCCTTAGCTTTAATTTAGGATATTTCTTAATAATTTTCCCAAAAAATTAAAAACTAGGTAATTTAGGAAATTTATAAGTTTTCAACGTTTAGATACTTTGATTCTAGCATACCGCGAAAAAATTCCATACATTTGAGGCTTTTTTTCGCTGTTGGCAAAATTCTCGTTTTGAAAATTCTTCTTTCTTTAGCAAAAACCTTACAAACAACGAAATTTGTGGCGCTTTTTTTAGAAATGACTACTAAACAATAGGGAACACAATTAGTTTTAATTTGAGATATTTTTTAATAATTTACCCCAAAAATTACAAAATAGGTAATCTAAGTAAATGATGAGTTTTCAACGTTGAGACACTGTGATTCTAGCATACAGCGAAAAAATTCCATAGTTTCGAGGCATTTTTATCGCTGTTGGTCAAAATCTTAATTTGAAAAATCTTCTTTCTAGAGTAAAAACCTTACAAGAAACGAAATTTTTTTGAGCCTCCTTTAGAAATTAGTACTGAATAATAGGAAAAACCCTTAGCTTGAATTTGAGATTTTTCTAAATAATTTACCTCAAAAATTACAAACTGTGTAATCTAAGAGAGTTATGAGTTTTCTACGTTCAGATACTTTGATTTCAGCATACCGCGAAAAAATTCCATAGTTCCGAGGCATTTTTTTCGCTGTTGGCTGAATGTTTGATTTGAAAATTTATCTTTCTTGAGAAAAAACCTTAAAAACAACGAAATTTTTGAAGCTTCGTTTAGAAATGACTACTAAAAAATAGGAAACACCATTAGTTTTAATTTCAGATATTTTTTAATAATTTACCCCCAAAATTACAAAATAGGATATCTAAGTGAGTGATGAGTTTTAAACGTTTAGATACTTTGATTCTTGCATACCGCGAAAAATTTGCATAGTTTCGAGGCATTTTTATAGCTGTTGGCCAAAATCTTACTTCAAAAAATCTTCTTTGTTGAGAAAAAACATTACAAACAACGAAATTTTTTGCGCCACCTTTCGAAATTATTACTGAATAATAGGAAAAACCGTAAGTTTAAATTTAAATTGTTTCCTAATTATTTACCCCCAAAAAAACGAACTCGGTGATTTTAGGGATTTATGAGTTTTTTACGTTTAGATACTTCGATTCCAGCATACCGCAATAATATTCTATAGTTTCGAGGCATTTTTTTCCATGTTGGCAATATTCTCGATTTGAAAAATATTTTTTCTTCAGTAAAAACCTTACAAACAAAGAAATTTTTTTTTGCCGCTTTTAGAAATTAGTACTGAACAATAGAAAAAACCCTTAGCTTGAATTTGAAATATTTCCTAATAATTTACCCTTTAAATTACGAACTGGGTAATATAAGGAAGTAAGGAGTTTTTAAAGTTATGACACTTTGATTCTAGCATACCGCGAAAAAATGCCATAGTTTTGAGGGTTTTTTCGCTGTTGGCTAAATGTTTGATTTGAAAATTCTTCTTTATTAAGAAAAAACATTACAAACAACAAAATATTTAGCGCCTTGTTTAGAAATTACTACTAAATAATAGAAAAAACACTTAGTCTCAATTTAAAATATTTCTTAATAATTTACCATAAAAATTACGAACTGGGTAATCTAAGGAAGTAATGAGTTCTTGAAGTTAAGATACTTTGATTGTAGCATACCGCGAAAAAAATTCCATAGTTTCGAGGCTTTTTTTTCGCTGTTGGCCAAATTCTCGATTTGAAAATTCTTTTTTCTTGAGAGAAAACCTTACAAACAACGAAATTTTTGGGACCAGCTTTAGAAATTACTACTGAATAATAGGAAAAACCCTTAGCTTCAATTTGAGATATTTCCTAATAATTTGCACTAAAAATTACGAGCTGGGTAATCTAATTGTGTTCGAAAAACGCGCCACTGAAGTAGGGGTCAGCACCTCTCCAGCAGCGCGATCGAGATGCTCTTGTCATCTGAAGTAGGAAAATCTATCGATCACTCCTATTGATCAAAAATTACGCCACTTTTCGGGGAAACAGATGATTGGCACTGCATGACGTCACATATAGCGTGATTTTTTCCCGATTGCTGGAAAATCTAACCTGAGTAGCGTGGAATGTGCTAATTGGCGGAAAAGCTTTCTGCCACGTCGACACCTTTCTACCAGCCCGTACCGGTAAGGTGCGAGGTGCCTCATTATAATTCAAAAAGTGATCGAGTTCAGTGGTGTTAACAAATTATCTAAAATAGTGACTTCTCTATATTCCTACTTCTCACTATTTTTCTCTTTTCTCCTTATCTAAGCTAATCTCTTCTATCCTCTATCTCCATAATCAAAGTTCTCTTTTCTTTCTCTTCTTTTCTCCTAGCTATTCTCTCCTTAATTAACTCCCTACTCTTCGCCTAAGTCCTCTCTTTCTGTCTGTCCTCGCTTTTCCTTTTCCATCACCACATCTTGTATTACTATTCTTGTTACTTCTTTTATCTCTCTCTTATTTCTCTGTTCATCTCAATAAATCTGTTACGTTGCTGCTTAAACCAGTATTTTGTTCTCGTTTTATATATACAGTCCACTAGTCGTCTCCTAATCCTCTCCATCATCCCTTGACCATCTCTATTACATTTCCCTACATTTTTTGGTCCTTCGAGCCGGAGCTTTAAGTAAGCGCGTAACAGTGAACAGTATCAGACGTCTCTCTCTTATCACCATGGCCGCTAAGATACTCCTGCATGAGCAGCGGGCAGCCAGCATCGCTGACATTCTCAATAAGACCAAAGACATCTCAGCGATGAATCTGGCCACCGCGAAGCGAACTCGCGACTTCCTGGAAATCAGCTGGAAGAAGTTCGACGCGGAGAATGAAAAACTCTACCAGGCATCTCAGGAGCCGCCGTTTGAGCACCCGTACTTCAAGTAGGGAAGGTATGAGGCGACGATGCAGTCATACTTCTCAGGCCTCTCTGTGCTCCATCGCCGCATCGAAGCTTTGGCACCTCCTGCATCTCCGGCCAGAATGTATGAGCAGGCACGATCTCGGGCAGCTCTCCCAATTATCGAACTACCGAAATTCTCGGGGTCCTTCACCGACTGGAGGCCCATCGAGGACCTGTTCTCTTTGTTAGTGAGGGACAATCTAGACATCTCATCGGTGGAAAAAATGCACTTTCTCCGCTTCAGCCTGGAGGGAGAAGCAGCAAGGGTCATCTCGAATCTCAAGGTCTCGGCAGACGCGTTTGAGACTGCGTGGAAGCGTCTGGTCGGGAGGTTCGACAACAAGCGTCTTCTCGCAATGGCGCATGTTGAAAAGCTGCTGGATCTCCCACCAGTAAAGCCAAGGACATCTCAGGGGCTACACCAGATAGTCAACATTAATGAGTCCTCTCTTAGCGCGATCGAAGTCCTAGGCTGCCCAGTTGAACAGTCGGGCCTGATCGTGCTCCAGCGAGCAAGCTCGGCGCTGGACGCCAAAACAAGGGAGGACTGGGAGCATCACCTGGGCTCCTCGACCGAAATCCCCCCGTATAAGAGGCTGCTATCGTTCATCTCAGCCGCTGCACGAGCTCTGGAGCACATAGAGAGCCACCGAGATCACGAGAAGGCAATGAGCTCCAGGACATCTCGCGCGCAGAGAGCCTCGCCTGCCAGGTCATACGCAAAGGTGCTAAACCTAGCGCCGCAGTCATCTCCAAGGCCAGTATCAAAACCACAGACCTCTCAGCAGCCAGCACCTAGCAAGCAGGCATCTCCTCAGCCAGCAAATCCGCAGCCATCTCAACCGCAAGCAGCCACGCTGCCGGCATCTCAAGGGCAATCGCCGTCCTTTATCCCAGACCTCTCGAATAATTACTGCTACTGCAAGCGGCAGCATTACCTCGCCTTCTGCCCCAAGTTCGCCAGTCTCAGTCGAAAGAAAAGGGTGGAGGTGTTGACGGAGAAGAGGCTGTGCTTCAACTGCCTAGGGAGGCATAACGTTCGGCAGTGCAGAAGCACGAGGAGGTGCAAAACCTGTGGGGAGCCGCACCACACGCTGATCCACCCAGGACACCTCGCCATCTCCACCAAGCCAAAGGCATCTCAGGTGCGGTCAAGCTCGTCGAGTATCATCTCTAGCGCCACGATGTCATCACAGAGGCTGCCTTTATCGTCGAGCACGCCCTCATTATCAGATGCCCCGGCTCATCGGCGGTCTCGTCGGAGGTCACATCGAAAAAGGTCATCTCACATAAAGTCATCTCATTCTCGATCATCCTCCTCATCCACTCCCGTAGCATCTCATTCTTAACCATCCTCTTCATCGTCGTCATCTCATCAAAAGTCATCTCCACCGCCATCATCTCACAAGTCAGCTCAACCATCGTCATCTCATCGTTCACCCTCTCGCTCCTTCTCCAACACCAAAGCACCCTCACATTGAGGTGTTGGTAGGACATCTCAAAACCCACGTAGTCATCTCAAAACAATTCTAAAGTGGTCCATCTCATCTCCATCAAAGTCGTCCCTCTCATTATCATCAAGGTCATCTCAGAAGGTTAAAAGAGTCAGATTCTCCTCGCTCATTTCGGATTGCGACCAATCATCTCATTCTTCTCTTTCATCCTGCTCTCGAGCTCCCGTGCTTCTTGCAAGTTGCAAAGCCTTTGCAATCTCTCCGAAGGGAGCTCCGACTTTGATACGTCTTCTCATTGATCCTGGATCAGAGTTAACTTTAGCTTCTTCCAAATTCGTAGCAAAGTTAAATCTCAAACGCCACCCAGGATACATCCCTATTCAGGGCTTGGGTAGTTCATCTCCAGGAGCAACTCAGGGTCAAGTATCATTGACCCTCTAATCGACCTACTCGTTCTCTCAAGTCAATCTCTAGGCATTAATTTTTCCAAAGATTACATCTTAAGTCCCGTCGTCAGTAATATCGGAGCAAGACCGGCCTCATCTTAGACCTCTCAGACTAGCTGACTCTGACTTTCTCACTCCCAAATCCGTTGACCTTCTCATTGATGCTGATAATCTCAGAAGGATAATGAAGTCATCTCGCCTTATCATGCGAGGCGACTCTAAACCCATAGCGTTTCATACAAGGTTTGGTTGGGCGGTGCTAGGCGCGACCGCCAGCCCGCGCCAGTCCAACTCTCCTATAAGTTTTCATGCCATCTCCAATGAATCCCTCAATGAAACTCTCACCAAGTTCTGGGTTCAGGAAGAAGTCTCATCTTGTCCTACGTCCTCTCTAAGTCTCACTGAGTCAGAGTGCGAGAAGCACTTCGTAGACACTCACTCTCGACTTCTTACAGGTCGTTACGTAATTCGTTCGCCATTCTCAAAGGACATCTCCACCCTAGGGCACTCAAAGTCGTTAGCCACAAAGTGCCTTCAGAGACTTCTCAAGAGATTCGGAAGCGATAGTCTTCTCAAAGAGAAATACACTGAATTTCTCAGAGAGTACGAGTCGTTAGGACATATGGTCCCAGTTCCTCTCGATGCACCTGAGCCATCTCACACTTTCTACCTCCCGCACCACGGAGTGTGGCGCGATCAGACTTCTTCCACAAAGTTGCGAGTATTGTTCAACGGGTCAGCTAAATCGTCATCTCATGTCACTCTCAATGATCTCATGCATACCGGTCCTAAGACCCAAACTGCCATCTTCGATGTATTGCTCTGGATTAGGCAGCATAAGCACATTTTCATTACGGAAATAGTGAAGATGTTCCGTCAAATTCAGGTGCATCCTCAAGATCGAGATCTTCAAAGAATTCTCTGGGTAAACGAGTCATCTCAAATTCAAGCCTATCAGCTCACGACAGTGACGTATGGAACTCGCGCAGCTCTCTATCTAGCCTGCCGTGTCCTCAAACAGCTAGTTGAGGACGAAGGTCATAACTATCCTCTTGCTATAGATCCCATTCTCAAGGGAAGCTATGTTGACGACATCTCAGGAGGGGCAGAGTCCATTGAGCAGCTCAATGTAGTCGCATCCCAGCTACGAGAAATGTGCGACTCCGCCTGTTTACCGCTGGATAAGTGGAAAAGCAACTCTCGTGACTTCTCTTACTTATCGTCCACGCATTCTTACCTTTCACCTGTCCATTCGTTTGACGATCTTACCACCAAGATCTTAGGCATCTCGTGGAATTCTCAGAAAGATGTGTTCACATTTGACGGAACCATCTCATTCCATCAGGCAGTTACAAAGCGAATTATTCTCTCAGAAGTGGCCCAGCTGTTTGACCCTCTCGGACTCCTCTCTCCAGTGGTAATCAAAGCCAAAATTCTCATGCAGCGACTCTGGTTGGAAAAAGTTGGCTGGGATGATGAACTGACACCAGATATCATTCACGAATGGTCTCAGTTCAGGCAAAATCTCGCACGGCTCTCAGTCCTGGAGACTCCCCGTTGGCTCAATCTCTCTTCTAAGGCACTCTCAGGGCAGATTCATGGCTTCTCATTCGCATCTCAACTTGCTATGGCAGCAGTAGTCTATCTCAGGGTGTCATACCCGGACAAGCCTCTAGTAGTCCGTCTAGTCTGCTCTAAGACAAAAGTAGGTCCTCTCGAGCGACTCACTATCCCAAGACTTGAACTCTCAGCTGCAGCTCTTCTGGCCAGACTAACCAAGGAGGTGATCCTGGCCCACATCGCTGTTGGCCAAAATCTTAATTTTAAAATTCTTCTTTCTTAAAAGAAAACCTTACAAACAACAATATTTTAGGCGCCTCGTTTAAAAATTGATACTGAGTAATAGGAAAAACCCTAAGCCGTAATTTAAGATATTTCCTGATTCTTTCCCCTAAAAATTACAAACTGGGTAATCTAAGGAAGTTATGAGTTTTCAACGTTGAAAAGCTTCGATTCTAGCATACTGCGAAAAAATTCCTTACTTTCGATGCTTTTTTTTCGCTGTTGGCCCAATTCTCAGTTTAAAAATTCTGCTTTCTTGAGAAAAAACCTTACAAACAACGTAATTTTTACGCCGCGTTTAGAAATTATTACTGAATATAAGGAAAGACCCTTAGTTTTAATTTGAGATATTTCTTAATTGTTTACCTCAAAAAAAAACGAACTGGGTATTGTAAGGAAGTTATTAGTTTTCAACGTTCAGATACTTGGATTCTAGCATACTGTTAA
>JACGTP010000963.1:0-15112 GCA_023678845.1 Mischocyttarus mexicanus
TTTCTCAAGATATTATTATTCTATTTCTACTACTTCTTCCATCAGTTTTGTTTCATTTTATATTTTTTTCTTTATCGTTTCACTATTTTATAATACTACTTCCACGTTTCGATAGAAGAATATCAAATTGGTTTGAATTGTTTAAGTAAAAAGAGTCATGAGTTTTGATTTACAAAAAAAAAAGTAAACGTAATATCGATCAAGAATTGTTGATCCTTTATGGAGTATTGAGATGGATGATACTTTTATTTAGTTTCTTTTTTATTATTTTTATTTTTCAAATTATTGACAAATAAATTTTAGGAGGTTTTTTTTTTAAATAAGAATACGTGAAATTAAATTAATGCAAATTCGAATAGACCGTGTGTGTGTGTGTGTGTGTGTGTGTGTGTGTGTGTGTGTATAATTTCAATTAATTTTCTGACATTTTTGTTACGGGGTTAATGTTTTTTTCTTTCTTTTTTTTCTTTTGATAAAGTACAGTAGGTTAAAAGATGGATTATTCTATAAGAGGATTTCGAAATGAGAGAGAGAGAGCAGCAATTTGAAACAAAGTGAGAGAATAGGTTTTAATCAAGAAGAGATTTATATTCATTTATTTTATAATTTTTGCATTAGCATGAAACGAACGTTTTAAAATTTATACATTTTTTTTTGTTTTTTTTTCTAAATGATAAAAGATTCGAGTAAACCGACGTAACTTAAAACCAAACGTAATACGATTTAAAAATAATTATAATATTAATACGTACAATAACAATTTCTCGTGTTATTTTTATTCAAGAAGAAAAGAATAAATATTTTAATTCAATATTTTTTTTTTTAAATGCAGTAAAATGTGTGTCTGTCTATCTATGTTTGAAAGATCGACGAGTCGATTATAGAACTAAAGAACAACTAAATAAAACAATAAACAATTACAATACAGCAAAAAAGGGTATTTTAAATGAATTATGCGATTCCTTCCCCACTGCCCTTGTTCTTTTCCCATAGCTTTTCTAATTTTATTTCGCCCTTTCTTCTTCTTCTTTTTCATACAATAAACCATATTTATCTTGGTAATAAAATAAAGCTATTCGTTATTATATCTATGACAAAGAAAAATATACTAGAGAATAAAAAAGAAGAAATAAAAAAAAAAGAGAGGAAAAAGAAATCGGAAGAAACCGTAGTTGAATTTTCATCGGAGTCGAGTAAAAGTCGACGAAAGGTCTTCTTCCTCTTCCTCTTCCTTCTTCTTCTTCTTCTTCTTCTTCGAGGAGAGATGAATTTGACAAAGTTTTCCTGCCCGGTTTTCCACTTTGTTTCCTCGATAAAAGGACGAATCGAGTGAAGAGGATAGAAATAGGTAGAAGAAGAAGGAAGGAAGGAAGGAAGAAAGGTTGAAGGGAGAGGTAAGAGGGGTAAAGGCGCAAAAAGGTTATGGCTAGTCGGGTTTTCTCATGCACGAAGATTCGAATAGTGTGTTCTACCCACCCATTCCTACTTCCCCATCTCTTACTCTTTCTCCGGTTAGACAGACGAGTGGAATTTCACTTGAAAACTTTTTCACATCTATATGGTATGTTTGAAACACATCTTAAAAGGTACACCTTTCTATATATATATCTACATGCGTTTAACTTCCTACCCTTATCTTCCTATATGAATACTCTTGTAAGTTCAAAATGAGAGAAAGAGAGAGAGAGAGTGAAAGAGCAGCCTATATGCATACGCAATCTTATAAGTGAATGAAATAAAGAAAGAAGAAGAAAGTGATAGAAAATGTGAGAAAAAGTGAGAGACAAAAAAAGAGAGACAGATTGATAGAAAGTAAGAGAAAGAGAGAACTTGTGTGCATATTTTCATATATGAAACAGAGATAGGATTGAGAGAGTGAAAGAGAGAGAGAGAGAACTTATGTGCATATTTTCATATGTGGAAGAGAAACAGATTGATGGATAGAAAGAGAGAGAGGAGTAACTTGTGTGCATATTTTTATATGTGAAAGAAAGATAGACTGATAGAAAGAAAGAGAGAAAGAGAGAGAGAGAGAGTGAGAGTAAGAGGACTTGTATGTATGTTTTCATATGTGGAAGTGTAGGAGAGAAACAGATTGATAGAAAGAAAGAGAAAGAGAGAACTTATGTGCATATTCTCATAGGTGAAAGAGAGATAGTAAAATAGAAAGAGAAAGAAATAAGTAGAATGGTACAAAGAGAGAAAGAGAGAGAACTGTAGGGTGACTTTAAAGGCTCGTTCGACTTTTAAACTTGTCGCAATGTTGAAAACATTTATTTTTTCTTACTTTTTTCTTTCTCACTTATTCTCTCATTCTCTCTTTCTTTTTCTTTCTTTTTTTCTTTATTTTACTCTAGCTATTTCTTTCTTTATCACTACTCGAGCATCGAGTCTGGGAAAACGTACCAACCGAGTGACATTTTCTTTTCTTTTCTTTTCTTTTCCATCGTTATCAACCCTTTCTTTCTCTCCCCCTTCTCTCTTCTGCCTCCAGCCTACTTTTTCTTGTTCCTTCGTTTACTATCTCATCCCGTAACTTCCTTTCTTTCTTTATCCTCTCTTCGTTTTCTCACCACCAAGTAACATCTTCGCGATCGAGCGCAGTTCATGGTTAAGTCGTTAAAGCCAAGGATAAGCAAAAGGTTGATGGGAAATGGGAGGAGGATGAGAACCAAGAGAATATCTTGCGTTATTGATGTTTCCCACCAACAGTAGCAACAGCGTGTAATAATATGCTAAAGAGAGTTAAAGAGAGAGAGAGAGAGAAAGAGAGAGAGAGAATGATATTCTTAGGGTATGACACATCATTTATTGAAGATTAGCACGTTTACTGTCTATGGGATTTTTGTATACGTTCTATTATTATTAATAGTATTTATGTGAGATTAAATTTTCATATTTTGTGATATCTTATTAAATGTTATAATCTATATTCTTTATATATATGAAAAAATAATAATAATTATTATTCGAGTTGATCAAATACAGGTCAATCTCTTAACTTATATTAAAAATTGACATTTACTAAAAATAATATATTTATATTAGTAATTTATATAAAGGGTTGTCCACCTAACGTCTGCACCGATATAACTTTCAAAATATGTAAATAAAATATAATCATACTAACTCATAATAAATTGACATATATACAAAAATAATATAAATAAAAATCCCTTATTTGTATATAACTAAATAATAATCAATTATTTAATTAATAATATATTCCAAAATCTCTCAACCAATGAAACAATAAATGTACATTAAGACAAAAATAATTTTACATAAAAGAAAAATCTTTTTACATATCGAATAATAATAATAATAAAAAAATTGATAAAATTTGGATAAAACAAGAAAAATAAACAATAATTAATGATTTTCAGAATCAACGAGCGAGGTAACTGAAGGATTATATGCCGGTAATCGTACACGATTAGTATATGGTGTATTTACAACACCAGTAAATTCCATCGGTGGTTCAGCGATCTGCGCCTTTTCCATGAACAGTGTTCTCGAAGTCTTCCAGGGTGCGTTCAAGGAACAAGAAACGATAAATAGCAACTGGCTGAGAGTACCTACAGAAAGGGTGCCTAAACCAAGACCTGGTACTTGCGTTAACGATTCTAGAACACTCAAAGATACCATTGTGAATTTTGTTAAAGCTCATCCACTCATGGATGATGCTGTCCAATCCTATTTCGCAATGCCTGTGATAACCAAAGTCAGTTTCAAGTAAGTCCCTTCCTATTATTATTATTATTATTATTATTATTATTATTATTATTATTATACTAATTTCTATAACTCAGGATGACTTTAGAAAATAGATATTTAACGGATTAAGATACGTCTTAAAATAGGATTATATTTCACCATAAAGTTTAGAATAGATATTAATTATTCTTGATTAAACTAAACGTGTTCTAAGTTCAACATCAAATATTATGTTTATTTGTTTTTTTTAAATAGGTAAAATAATAAATCTAATAAAAAGAATATACAAATTTAGGGGTAATATGAAGTAATATCTGTTCGTATAACTCATTCTAATAAAATAATTATTTGAAAAATATTCATTAGTTTAAAAGATATATTATTTCAAACGTATATAACAAAATATATTATATAAAAAAAAATATATCAAATATTTGCTTGGTGGAAAATAAATGTCGGATTTTTAGCTACAATTTAATGAGAAAATCCGACATTTATTTTCCACCAACCAAATATAAAACTCTTTTTTTTTATTATTATTATTTTTTTTCCTGGACAACTTGTAAAACTAAAAACTAAAGAAATAATAATAATATTTGATGGTATTTAACACAGTTACAGATTTACCAAAGTTGCTGTAGATTCTCAAGTTAAGGCGTTAGATGGGAAGGCCTATGATATACTTTACGTTGGAACAGGTAACACCCTTCAGTACCTTAAAATAATAACATTTCTCGTTGAGTGTCACGAGATCGTATTTCGCCTTTCTCGAAAATTATACATGGAAATATTCGTATATATTCCACAGACGACGGTCGCGTGCTGAAGGCATTGAACACCCGTTCCCCGGATTCTGTTACCGACGTTAATCAGGTCATTGTTAGCGACGTCCAAGTGCTGAAATACGGTAAGCTTAGAACCACCAAAGTCCCTATTTATTTTACTATTCGTTTTATACATATACATACACATACACATACGTGTTAAAAGATATTACTTTTACATTTTGATACCCCTCGTATACGTCGTACACGTTTATTTTAAACTCAACAAAATCATATTTCTCATATATTTTATATATTTTTTATTTTATTTTAATTTATAGTAGATTATCTAAATAATAATACTTTCTGTCTTTTTTTTTTCCCATAATTTAATGTTACTGTTTTATTTGTATTTTTCTTTAAATTAAAATCATTTTTAAATATTTTTAAATTCTTTTTTAAAGTGTTGAAGAGAGATTGTTTACTTTTAAAAAGCTATTATTAATTACAAAAAGAAAAGGAACGTTTCTCTATTTGTTTGAATATTAAATAAAATTAGAAGAAAGAAAAAAATTGTGAAAAAAAAAGTAAAGGATATTTTTCTTCATTAATTTAACAAGTTTAGGTTTATAATGATATCTTATTTTCTCTAATGGAGTAACACCAACTAAAGTATAAAATTCTTTTAGTTAGATATTTTTCCTCTAATGATACAAATTAAAAACAGTCCTTTTAGTTTATTTTACAGCTAATGGATATTACCTGAAAACTAAGCTCTTTCATTTATTAGTTATTTTCTTTTTTTGCACCATTGGTAGTGATACATTTGTAAAATTATCTGTTATTACAGTTTCTTATGGTTATATATGGTTACTATAAATTTTAGAAAGACAAATTCACTCAAAATGCCATTAACACTTTCCTATTCTGAATCTCTATTTTGAAACGTTATGGAGAGGAGAAAACTTTTGAAATCAAAATTAAATCTAAATTTTACTTACTCTTCTCAAGAAAAGATTTCAAATGATTCTTAAATATTATGATTATTAAATATTATGAATAAAACTTCAAATAAAACATAAAATTAGGTTCGTTAAATATCCTAAATTTTGTTTCCCTTTTTTTTAAAGAGTATGGACACGTGGTATATATTTGTTAAATTAATTTACATTTATCAGATTACTCTAAAAATAATATAAATAAAAATTAAATTAAATCAATTTAAAAAAATAAATTTAAAATAAATTAAAATTATATATATGTGTGTGTAATTGTCCGAAATATGAATATATATATATATATATACATGTAAATATGTATGTTTATATTAACATTTCTAGGACAAGCAGTGAAGGATCTGTCAGTGGTGCACTTAGCAGGTGAAGCAAGCAAATTGGTAGTGTTTGCGGATTCGGAGATACGTGCGGTACCACTTCATCATTGCGATTCACCATTAGCTGCTAGTTGTGCAGCATGCGTTGCACTCCAAGATCCTCATTGCGCTTGGGATGCCACGACAAATCTTTGCGTTGCTGTATCAACGAAACTTCATGATAGTGATGCCGATAAGACCTTATTTCAAGATATCCTCATGGGAAAACACAAAGGCTGCGGTTACGAGCAAGGTAGTATAATATTTCTCTATGATGTGTTATATTATTATTGAAAATCTTCCAACTTGCCCCCCTCAACCCAATCTACCCCACCTCTCAAAAAACCCTCTTTTTTATTTCGAGCTTTCACGAATGAATTCCTTGAAAATGGGAGAAAAACCTGTTTTCCCACGCACTCTTCTTCTTCTTCTTCTTCTTCTTCTTCTTCTCTTTTTTTTACCCTCTCGAAGTAATGACTCTCTTTCTTTTTATCTTTTATTTTTTCCTCTCTCTTTCTCTCTTGAAATACTTGATTTAACGCATCCTTGAGTTCGAAGTAGAAACGACGACTTTCGAAAAATTTCAAGTAGGACTCCACGTACAGTCGTTCAAAAAAATATTATTCAATAGGTGTATTTTTTTTTTATATTGAAAAGAAATATAATAGAATAATTTTTCCCTGTTTATTGTGATTTATTCGTATTACTGTTCTAATATCGATTAGAATAAAAATGTTTATATTGAATAGAGTACGAAGGATTATTCTTGGGTATTAGGGTAATAGTATATTTTTTAATATGCAACTTTATTTGATAATTATTAAATAAAATATACTATTACGTTCTCTTCGATACATCAATGATGATGATTATTAAACGTTGATGAATATTATTAAAAATAAAATAACTTAATATATAAACTAATACAATAATCTTTTACTAGGAATGATAGAAGAGTACCTTGAAAAAAATATAAAAAAAAATAAAATAAACAATAAAACGATTTAATCAAAATAAATACGTAAACACGTGTATATATATAATATATTCAGATGTTATATAAAATTTAGATATTAAAATTCATTCACGTTTTATATATAATACATAAAAATTTTTACTTGAAAAAACAATATATTCCAAATTTATCTAACACAAATCTGTGACAATGCATAACATACATTTATCAAAAAAAAAAGAGTTAATAAAATAAAATAAATTTAAAATAAATAAAAAGGTGTAGTAAAAATAAAACGAGAAAAATACTGTTCTTTGATAGTGAATTTCATTCGAATAAACAGAATCTATATATGTACAAATCTATATATATATATATAAAGATACACATATACGCAAATTGAAAAAAAGAAAATATACCATAAACGTATATAACTAAATGCAATACCCTACTTACACATAAATAGAACGACGTTTCTCGGTATCAAAGATTCAAAGCCGATTCGAAAAGCGCAAGGATCAGCGAAATCGATCGAAATGTTACGCGTTCACCCGTAATCGTCTACCATATACATATATGCATATACATACATACATACATGCATACATACATGCATACATGCATACATACATGCATACATGCATACATACATCTACCGTTAAACACCAGGAATACTGTGTAACAGACAGGCAGATATATCCCTACGGGGATTCAACGAGTATCTCGCGAACTTTCTTCTCGTCGTTCGTTCAAAACCCACCACCGTCACGTACAATTTAACTACTTGCTTTTGCGAACCTTTAGCTTTCATCTTTCGGACCCCCCATCACCTTCCCCACCCTTCCCCACCTCTTCCTCTCCACAAGATTCAACCTCATCCTATTTTACTACCTTTATTTCTCTCTCTTTCTCTGTCTTTCTCTTTCTCATTTCCTTTATTCATTTTAACTCACATCTTCTTTTTAACCATAAAAAAAAAATCACGTTAAATGAAATACCGGACTCGCTTTATCGCATTTACTCGTATACCTTCTTTCATTTCATTCTTGTTTTCTATCTTTTCAAAGTTGTAACACGTCCAATCGAGAACACCTAGTATAATATTTATACGAAAATATTATCATTTTTGTCCTATCTGATAATTATACTTCGTTTCTTAAAAGGGTCACCTCGTGCAATGATCAGTTTTTTTTTAAACATTTTTTAGGAATATATTTTTTTTCACGACCTATAAAAAGATACAACTTTCTTTGAACTTATTATGATATGTTTATTGACGTTTCGGTAAGTGTAAAAAATGTTTAGGTATAAATCTTTGTAAGAACATAAGTTGTATCACTTTGAAAAAAAAAGATTGTCGAGTGTCTTCAGTGATTTTAGTTGATTGAATTTATCTGATATCCAACAAAATCAAATGGTATTTTAATTTGTAAACATGTCACGATAGAATGAATTCTAGGATTATTAGATTAAAATATTAAGAAATTGTATTATTGATAGGCTATTGAAAATTCATTTTTAAATTTCAAAGTAATTAATCAAACAACCATTTTTGAGATATCGTGGAAACAAATTATTGATACACAGTTTTGAGAGAAAAACCTGTTTAAAAGATTCTAGTTATCAGTGTATTCTTAACATGTTTAGGAATGAATTTATGCAAAAATACCAAAGATTTATTCAACTTATCAAACGGGGTGACACACTTTACCATGAATTAAACTAACAATAAAGATTTATTGTTAACTTTACTTTGTCTACTTTTGTTATACTCTGTGTTATATTACGAATCCTATTCTAACGAATGTTACCTTGTTATTATCTTCTTTATATCTATTTCTTCCCCTATCTCTCTCTTTCTCTCTCTCTCTCTATTTTTTATTACCTTGACCTATACTTTTCTTTTCTATATTTTTCTACTACTTCACACCATTTGTATCGCACGCTAAATATCCTTCGTACTAACCCTTTTTAACAACACGTTGTATCCTAATGCTATGTTACATTTATTGTTTTCATCTTCTTTCATACTTTAATGGGAATATTCTGTTCATTTTTTACACGGTAAATGTGAATAAAAAAAAAGAATAATACTCGTTAAAAGGATAGATGAAAATATGATTGAAAAAATATATAATTGCATATTTATTTATTAAAAAAATGTTTAAAAAATGTACCGTGTAAAAAAGATTAAAGTCCCTTGAATGTATACGTACCGATGATAATGATAATAATAATAATAATATTAGAATACTAGATAAAATATAACGAAAATAATTGATTTTACAAATTATTTGATATAATCAAAATTAACATAGTCTAGAAGATTTTTAACTATGATTTGTTATTGCAATTATCGGTACATATATACGAATATTAATCGTTTGGGAAAACATTTGTGACAATTATCATTGTTATTTCATTATGTATTTTTCATATATATATATATATATACTCACACACACACATATATATATTAATTTCCTTTTTCGTATTGAAATTTTGCTATTTGTTTGTCTTGATACCGTGTAATTTTAATAAATAAATATAAAAAATGATAAAATATTAGGTTGGTGGAAAAAGTAATGTCAAATTTTTAGGCACAATACAATGGGAAAAATTTGACATTATTTTTCCACCAACTCAATATATAAATTTAAATAAAATTTATATTTATACATACGTAAATATGTATATACATTCCTATATGTGCGTATGTGTGTGTGTGTGTGTGTAAATATAAAAATAAAATCAAAAAATATGTGTGTTTAGTATTTGTATAGAATTTGTTTGCTTTTGTTTTCTATGTATTATCTGTTTGTTATCATTGATCCTTCATATCATCGTCGTTGTCAACTTTGGTGAAAACGTTGCTTCAGAAATGGCGAAACCCATGCAACCAGCTGTACCGCCCGAAATCGGGCGCGGAGAACAACCCGACGAACGAGACAATGAAATTGTCATCGAGCTGGACCGAGAAAATCAGTACGGTCGTACACAACCAAGAGCTAACGAACCTCAAGGTAATCATTAATCCCCATCAGAGTATCCACAAGCGTATCATATTTCTTCCTTCCTATTCTATCCTAACACTTTAACATTCCTATTCGAAATTCTTACTTTGAAATTATTTTAATCGATCCCTAGTTGATCCTTAAAAACTTATTTTCAAATTAAATCCTCAATGAAACTTCTATCCTATCCTACCCACTACACCCCCATTCCTCTTTGCACATTTAATTTTTTTAATCTCCATTTTCGTATAAAAAAAAAAATAATTCAATTCAAATGATTTTTCTTATCGAATAATAAAATTACTTTTCTTCGTTTTGGATAGATTCATTTAATTTAACAATAATAAGAATGTGAAATACGTTCCCTAAAGTTTGAAATATTTCTTATCTGATTTTATTTCTCAAATTGTTAATAACATTTAATAATAATTTCATTATAATACTTTCTTTCATTAGAAAAAAAAAAGAATAAATTAATTTAAAATAATCATATACTATCGATATTGCAATACTTGACAACATTTCTACCTCACAATATTAAACTTAAAAAATCTATTAATCAACAAAATCAGCCTAATTCTTACCAACCTCTTCATACCATACTACCACATTTCGTTGTTCATATATTAATGTTGTATCACATCAAATCCTTGTATTTTCTCGTAATATAATAACTTACACGTATATATTAATTTGGGGAAAAAGAAATCTATTATCTTTAAGTTTACTTCAACCTTATAATAAAGAATATCTTTTTTCTCCAAGCAAATATAAAATATATTCGGTTGGTGGAAAAAAATGTCGGATCTTTAGCCACAATTCAATGGAAAAATCCGACATTTTTTTTCCACCAACCTAAATATATTATATATTATTTATATATACAAAAACTGCATAATACATATAACACATAACTACATGTTGGTAATAATTCGAGTATACCGTGTAAGAGGAGACATACACACACACACACACATACACACAAAGAGTGCCTAATCAACAAGCCTACTCCCAAGCGTGTCCTTTCTAACGCACAAGCCCGTTCTAACTTTTGCTTCGAAGGATCATATTCCTCCGGAGGGAATTGGGGAAAGGGGAAGGGGTATCGTCGTTGCACATTCTCTGCACCATACACCGAGTTCCTTTCCGTTCTTTGTTTTTTTATTATTTCTTTTTCCAACCACCCTCCCCTCACACACACATACACACACCTACTTCCACACTCTATAATCCATGATATCGATTCGACGTTATATCCTGGCTTTTCGATGTTACCTTTATTCCCACCGTGTACATTGAATATGGTATTTGAAGTACCGTCGCCCGTTGTGTTACTTTTTTTTATTAACAAACATCGCAAAGTAATATTTTTTTTTAGAAATAAATATAATAATTTCTTATGTTGAAATTAAATTACTATTATAAGATAGTTATTTTCCAACCGATCCAATAAAAAAGGAAAGAAAGGACAAAAGATAAATATAATATTAAAATTGTTGGATATAAAGTAACTACGAGTACAGTCAAACATGTTTTTGTGTGGTAGATAGGAACTGCATAATAGTCCAGTCAAATTAACATTTTGATAGGAAAAAAATTGTAAAAGGTCGAGAATGTGGTCTACATTAAGAGGTGCATAAATGCATTTACTGAAAAGTGTGTGCATTTTGCATGAAAAATCAAAATGTGAAAAAGAAAACCAGCGACAAAATCGTATTTTTCACCGTAAATCTTGGCTTATATCTCGGAAACTAATAGTTTTTGGGTAAAAAGAAAAAGAAATACTTGAGTGTTTGAAAAATAAATCAAAAGAATAGAAAGGTAATTAACCGAGATGTAATTGATTATGCATCATTGTGAAATAAATTTGATACTTGATCATATTTTAAAATCCTTTTCAGTTCTATGGATGCAACGAAAGTTATTCATGTGAATTATAAACACGCGTACATATAGTGTCAAGTTAAACAATTTTGCAACGTTGGAAAATTATTGACACATTTTTAATACTAAACCTACTACGTGCGGTCAAATGTCAAAAAAGATTCCAAATTTTGGTCAACTTACATTAGATGAACTTTGTTTTTGTATCCAATGCTGCATATCCATATCCATAAATGCACTGTATCCATATATGCACTATATACACTCGCTCACATATGCATTTCACTTGCATAGGAAGAATACATCCAACACACGTATACGCGACGCGAAATAAATGACATATTCTTAATATTATTGTTTCACCTTCCGACGCTCGAAGAAGACTAACAATTATTAAGAAAAGTAGTTACGAATACATACGACATTTACCGAACATACACGAAGGTCAATAACAAATCTAACAACGAATTGACAACGTTCGGTTGTCGACACCGGCCGAAGAGTGACGGAGAGAACCGAACGTAAACAAAGCATTGAACGCTCAACTAAGCCGGTAATTAAGGAATGTTTTTTTTTATGTGTATTTCATATTTAACGAATTTCCTAGAATTCACCGAGAAATATAACAGTACCGATATTAAGCTCGTTTAACTTGGACGTACACCTTCCGCCTATCTTTCTCTCAATATATTCAGTACGTATGGGATCATTATTTTGTTTTTCTACAGCTGACCTACTTTTGTATCGTTGACCTATTTTTCTTACTAGTGACTTACTTTTGAACAGCTGTTTTCTATTTCTAATGATAGATTTTTATTTTATTTCTTAATATTTAAATAATTAATAGGTATATTTATAAATTATTTATTTTTATTAAATCGATTATTTAAAAATAAAGAACTTGTGAATACAAAATGACTAAATGAAAACGAGAAACGAATCCGAGTAGAATTGAAATAACGATGATTTAATTTTAATCTGAAAATATATAAAATAAAAATATATCGAAATTATTTTATATTTCGAATTACGTTAGAAAGAATGTAATGTTTAAACCAATGTATACGTGTTAGAACAATCTTAAATATAAGAAAAGTGCATTAAAGTAGTAGACATTTGCTAAATAATTGTTAATTAATCGAAAGAATTAAATATTATAATTTAAATGTAATAAGTGTAAGCTTTGTGTACCTTCCTTCTCGAAATCCACTGTTAGACTGGTTTGAAATAAGCTATTAAAGTTTTTTTTCGAATATTGTTTACTTGATTATCGAAGGGGATTAATTCTATTTATTTCGAATATTATTCTCGTTATACTCACACCACTTATAAGAAATCTTATTCTAGGCGCATGTGCGTGCACATACACGTGTAAATCTAACAGAACATTTATCTGAAAAGAATGAAAGTTATCAAGGAATATTTTTATTAATAATTTGATCCAGTAACGACATCCCGTTCGTAGCATTTATCAGAAAACATATTAAATTAAAAGGTATCGAAATTATTTTATATTTTGAATTACGTTAGAAAGAATGTAATGTTTAAACCAATGTATACGTGTTAGAACATTCTTAAATATAAGAAAGGTGCATTAGAGTAGTAGACATTTGCTAAATAATTGTTAATTAATCGAAAGAATTAAATATTATAATTTAAATGTAATAAGTGTAAGCTTTGTGTACCTTCCTTCTCGAAATCCACTGTTAGACTGATTTGAAATAAGCTATTAAAGTTTTTTTTTCGAATATTGTTTACTTGATTATCGAAGGTGATTAATTCTATTTATTTCGAATATTATTTTCGTTATACTCACACCACTTATAAGAAATCTTATTCTAGGCGCATGTGCGTGCACATACACGTGTAAATCTAACAGAAGATTTATTTGAAAAAATTAAAAGTTAGGAAAGTATTTTTTTAATTATATTTCATCTGACCTATTTTTCTTACTAGTGACCTACTCTTGAACAGCAGTTTTCTATTTCTAGAGAAACAAACTTTAAAAAATTCCCCTGGCTGTATTAATTAATATTTTTACAATATGAAATATACATATTGTTCTTTGGTTTTTCTACAATGTATAAAAAAATCAGGAACGGTATCGGATTGTTGCATTTTGCTGTGCGATTAATCAAAAAGAACAAAATTTGTTTTAATTAAGTTTTGCTTTTTGCAAAGACTATTGAACGTACAGAAACTGGATTGAACGTATTTATTGTTAATAAGTTAAAGTTACTTAATGTAGATCATATTCCCGATCTTTTACAATTTTTTCCTGTCAGGTGAGAGAGACATACATTTTGAGCTCAAAATCAGGCTAGATTGACTGGACTATAAAAGAAACCACGTATGAAAAAAATATTTGTAACAAATGAACGCGTAATTGCGACAAACCCCTTGCAATGTGCATATGTACATTAAAAAAAAACAATACAACGATGCCAATACAATTAGAATTCTATAAACCGCATAAAACAAACCGGGCAAAAACAGGTTTAACTGTAATACTTGGGTGTATAGAAAAAATGACATTAATCGAAAATAATCAAATAATTATTTAATTCCAGGTGTAATCGTGACACCGGTGGTATACTCGGCACAAACATTAACCGGTGCATTAATAGGAACCTGTCTATTCTCATTGGTAGCCGGATTTGCATCGGGTTTTTGGTTTTCCCAAAGATTACGTGGTACACCATATCCAGAACCATCCGAACAACGTCAACAATTGAATAGATTGACGGAAAGTTCTGAGTCACCTGGATTCAATAACAAATCTATTAATCTCGTATTGAACGTACCACCTAAAAATCCAAATGGTAAAAATGCCAATTCATCGGCGGAAAACAAACCGGTGCAAAAGGTTAAGAAGACGTACATATGATACAGAAGACGACAAAGGGCCGTTTGAGGCTTATCGTCACAGGATCCCACGGATTTCGGTACTTCCTCGTCGTCCTTCGATCTTGCTGAATCGGACGATAGAAACGACGACGATGAGGAGGGGGAAGAGGACGAGGAAGAGGAGGACGATGACGATGACAATGATGATTATCATCATCGTGATCTTAGTTACGATTACGAAGGCGATGATGGTGTTCTTCAATCAGATGAATATAAAAATGGATTTAATAGAAAACATATGCAAAAGAAGAAGAAAATTAAACATAGAAAAAATGTTAAAGAAGATTTAACTAATCGTTGCATTTCCAATTCACAAATACAACAACAACAACGATCATCCATTTCGTCAAGCATCGTCGAGTCCTACGATAACAAAACTGCCGAACCGTGGGTTCCTCTGGAATTCCTCCTATCTTCTTCGAAAGAAACATCATCTGACATTTATGATACGCGATATCATCCTTACCAACAATCACAAAATAATCGTTTCGTTCCTCGT
>JACGTP010000964.1:0-15102 GCA_023678845.1 Mischocyttarus mexicanus
TTATTATTATTATTATTATTATTATTATTATTATTATTATTATTATTCTTATTATTATTATTATTATTATTATTATTATTATTATTATTATATTCAAAATCTACAACCATCTGTTAATAAAGTTTTTAAATCTTTCTTGTAAGAGCGAACGTCCATTGCTAACCAATATGTACAGAAATCTACTTTTTCCACCAAATGGATCAGACCAGAGCGCAATTATCTATAATACGAATGATCCGATCTTCGAATAAAAACGAAAAGAAAAAAGTAATAATAATAATAACAACATTCATTTACTTAGTCAAAGTAATTAATCAATCCATCATCACACAAAGAAAAGAAAATAATTCAATGTAAGGATAATATACTAATTATGCCGGATGATTATTTGAGATAGAGAAATAATGATGATATATTTATGCCCAAATATTAAAATACACACATACGGATGTTTTTAAATATTTATAATAAAAGAATAAAGAAATTTCTACGCGTGAATACAATTATTCTATATCTTAAAATTAGAAAAAATAATCGATAATATAGTTAAAATTGAAATGAGAGAAAGAGAGAGAGAGAGAGAGAGAGAGAATGAGAATTTTGATTTGAATATACCACTTCGAATATGTCATGTAGCGTCACGTGTAACCATATTTGTTTATCAAAATGGTGACAGCTCGAAATAATCTGCTAATGTCGTCTTCGTGGTTTTACAAAGTATGCGTAGCTAAGGATGATCATTGTCAAAACGTGACGTACATTTTGTACATATAATTTGACTTCGTTTAGCATGATAAACTTTTCCATTAATAATTTTTCTTATCTAATAATTAAAAATATAATACGGCTGAAGTTCCATATTTCTAACCTCAACATTAAAAACAACACAAGTTTATTATTGGCGGGACGACAACTAGATTGTATATTTAAGTAAGAGATATATATCTATATATATATACATATATGTATATATATGTATATATATATATATTAATAAATAAAAGGATAATTTATTTATTATGATAATATAATTTTTTTAAATTAACGAAAAGAAGGAAAGGGAAAAGTTTAGAAATTGTTAAGAAACTTATAGAATAAATTTCAAGATCAGAAGAAAATTAATGAAAGGTTTTCTAAGAATAAACGTTTAGAGATTAATTGATATTATTCTACGACATTATATTTATTCTAAATAATGGCCTATTTATCTCACGTTATGACACTCGCCAATAGTATTATCGGCGTAAGTGTTCTCGCCATGCCGTTTTGTTTCAAACAATGTGGCATTATTTTAGCTGCGTTGATACTTTTATTATCTAATCTTCTATCTCGTTTCGCTTGTCATCTTCTTATTAAGTCATCGGTAATGTCAAGAAGACGTAATTTTGAACTACTTGCTTTCTATGCATTTGGCTATATGGGCAAATTTTTAGTTGAACTTTTTATTATTGGATTCCTTGTTGGTACGTGCATTGCATTCTTTGTCGTTGTTGGTGATTTGGGACCACAAATTGTTGGGAAACTGATAGACAAAAAACCTGATGATATAAGAACTAGTCTACTTTTAATAACAAGTATTTTTATAATATTACCGTTGGGTCTATTGAGAAACATTGATAGTTTATCGAGTATTTGTACCGCTACTGTTGGCTTTTACGCTTGTCTTGTTTTAAAGGTAAGAATTCTATGAATATTACTAACAAGTATTATGTGTTATTTACTTCATATACTTTGTTCTCTAGTACAAGATTTATTATGTTTTATAATAATTTTTATATTGGCAGGTATTCACCGAGTCAGTACAACACATTTTTGCGGGTGATTGGACAAGTAACGTATACTTTTGGAGATCCAGCGGTATTCTTCAATGTTTGCCAATATTTTCTATGGCTCTTTTTTGCCAAACACAATTATTTGAAATATATGAAACCATTCCTAATGTATCTCTCGAAAAGATGAATGATGTTGTACGAGGTGCATTAAATATTTGTACTTTAGTATATTTGTGCGTTGGTTTCTTTGGTTATATTGCGTTCTGTACACAACCGTTCACAGGTATGCTTTTATCATATGGACATTAATAAAAAGATGGATCTATACTATTTGTAACAAAAATTAACTTCTTTTTTATTTCTTCACAGGAAATATACTGATGAGCTTTGAACCTAGCATATCATCAGATATGATTAAGATGGGATTTTTTTTCTCCGTAGCTTTTAGTTTTCCGCTAGTCATTTTTCCTTGCCGTGCAAGTCTGAATTCTCTCTTGTTTCGTCGGGTATGTATAAAGATGATACAGTGAATTTATTGAATATGGGCATTATTGTTAGAACTTTTAGGTACACACTCACGAACCGTCTATAAATTATATGCCAGAAGTAAGATTCAGATGTCTCACCATTGCAATAGTATCTTTTTCTGTAATTACCGGTATACTTATGCCAAATATTGAATTCGTACTTGGTTTAGTTGGATCTACGATTGGTGTTATGATATGCTTAATGTTTCCTGCAGCATTTTTCATATCCATGAGCAGCAAACATACAAATGAAAGATTGTTAGCACAGGTAATAATTATAATGAAAGATCACATTGACAATCATATTTATCGTAAATATTATTTTAACTATTTATTACTTTTCATTCAAGGCGATTTTATTCGTTGGAGTTTGGATAATGGTTCTTGGTACATATGCCAATTTGTATGCAATGGAAGAATCTTCTATTACCAAAATTGGAATAACGACTGATAGATCACTAAGTCAATTAGATAATTTACCATTACATTTAAATAAGGAAGATATTCGTATGATACCTGTTTCTAGTAATCCTGAAATTCTACCGAACGTTAAAGGTATGATAAAAAGTATTATAGTATGGTATCAAAGTAAATGATTATTTAATTGCAGTCGGAACTGTTCGTTAACCGATCATTCACTGTATATAATTATTTATGTTATTTTTAATTGTAGAAAAAGTTATAAATGTATTACCAAATATTGAAATGATTGATGAAGATAAACATCTCGGTGATATTCGTCAAGAACCTCCAGTTCCAGTCGAACGCGTTGCTATTGCAGAGAAGTTGATGTTGGAAGAACAAAACCCTGCTGAAAATATAGGAGTCAGTCTTGCTCCAGAAATTAAACAAGTTGTTGAAAATATCAAAACTATGAATGAACATTTAAACCTAATTCTGGCAACTAAAACAACTAAATCTAATTCTGTTATAAATAATAATAAATTGATAATGCATGAGAACTTTGTAACGTCAAAGACTAATGAAGATATTAATATAATCAAATCTAAAACGACAAATGAAATTTCAAAGATTGATAATCTCATAAATTCCGATGCAATAAAAAAAGAAGATTCTGAACTAGCTGCAGAAGAGAAAATTACTGATACAAAAGCGATGAAAAAAAATGAAAAGCATCAACAAAATTTGGAAGAGCAAGCATTGGAAAATTTGGAGATGTTAAAAGAACAGGAGAAACTAGAGGATCTTCAGGAAAAAAAGCAGGAATTAGAAAAAGAAATAGGGAAAATAGAAAAGCATATAGAAGAGTCAATAAAAAATGATAATAAGAACAATGATAACGATAAATCAAATATACAAAAATCCAATTCGGAAAAAGTTGAAAATATTGATAAACGAAGCAAAATTAATAAAAGTCTCGGTAAAAATAAGATTTTAAAGAAATATACAATTGGAACAAATGCCAATGAAAATGTTATAGAAACACCAAATATTAAAAACGTAAATAAAAATATTGTACAGGATAAAAATGATTCTGAACAATTAATCGATACAAAGGATAAAAGTAATATTGAAAATGTAAAAAATATAAAGTTGAAAGAAGACAAGGATACAGACCAACTACATTCGACATCAAATTATCAAGAACAGATTAATGCAACTTTTGATAATATTTTTAATAAGTCAAAAGGAAGTATTTTAAGTGCTTTAACTAAAGGAAATTTAATAAAAACTATATTAAAAAACAAAAGAGACATAGAAATCTTACAGGGTAATAAAGAAAGTATCGTCAATGAAATGAATAAGTCTGATGAAATATTAACGCAAAATCAGAATAATGTGCCTCTTACGTTACAGATTAAAAGTCAAACAAACGTTAACAAGTCTGAAAAATTAATAGACAAAAGCGATAATGATGTTCAAGTAATGAGAAGAGATATTTTAGAAAATCATGATAGAGAGAAGCGAGAAGTCACCAACATTAATGACATATCTCCTGATACTTCGACTGAAAAAATACAATCTTTCGTGAAAGATATTTCTATGAATATTGATCGTATAAAATGTAATAAAAAGTTAGACGATTCACAAATAGAAGTAGATAATATGTCAGAAAAAAAAATGAAGCAGAAACTACCAGAAGAGACGACGACGACCCTTCGATCAGTTCCAACATCAATTAAAACTGCCACTTATTTATCTTCAAAGAAAAAAGAAGAATTTACAGAAAAACCAATTTTAGTAACAAATCCTGATATAACCATAAGAAATGAATATATTAAATTAAAGCAAAGAGATTTGAAAACCTTAAACATGGATTATCAGAACAGAAATTCATGACCATTAGAATGCATAATCTATACCAATGTCTAAGAGAATTTATTTGTAAATTACTGAAATATGTTACTTTGCTATTTCTAAATGTTAAGTTAAAAAATGATTGAAAATATTAAAAAAAGAGATATTGAATATAATGAAAATAACTAGAGAACATATGGACATACGAGTACATGTTGTAATCTAAATAATACTGTCAAATGTGTGGTATAAAATTCAAATTATTATTAATTATATAAATTGATAAACGGTTTTGTAATTCTACTATAAATAAGTTAAAAAAAAAAAAGAGAAAAATTTAACTTTCGTTTATTAATGCAAATGAAATAATTACATTTTTAATCTCCTTTTTAAAATTTTAATCATTCCACAAAATAATGAAATTAGTTATCAAATCGTTTATATATTTATAGTAGAATTTAAGAGAACGTTTTATATGGCGTACTGTAACATAAATTCAATTTGAATTTTAACTATGCCGTAAAATTCAGTTTAAAAATTGTTTTTATATTATAGAATATATATTATAATGTGTATAAAAAAATAGTACAATTATAAGTGCTTAAAAATAGCCAAATATAAATATATTTTTACATAACATAAATATCGATTACTTCACTCGTAAATAAACCTAAGATAAACATATGAATTTTTTGATAACTTTCATTAATCTCGTGATGTGTGTGTGCCTGAATAAATTTAATGGTAAAATATTAATACAAATTTTTCTTCTCTTTGAATATGAATACACAGTTCTTCTGTGAACTCTGAATATGTTTATATGAATGTAGAAATTTAAAACAAGTTCCTATAAGTTTATCCGAAACAAAAGAATAAATATGATGAAAAAAAAAGAAGGTCGCGGACGTTAATACTTGAATAAAAAAAAAAATGTTTACCACGAAGAAAAATTTGTTGCTGTATTGAGAAGAGTATATCTTTTAATTTTCGTTTATTATCAAGGATTAAAAGAAGGTCAAGAAAAAAAGTAGGAGAAGAAATAAGAAAGTATAAATATATTTTCTATTTCAAGATTTTTATCATCTTAAAATAACTAAAAAATGAATTTTCTTGAAATTCATATTTATTATTTACATATTTTGTACAGCGTGTAAAAGGTTTAATTTCCTGTTCTCTTATAAGTTTCTTCTTTATCTTTTCATACCATTTCTTCATTTTCTCGTGAAAAGGATAACTCGGTGTGAAAGTTTTGCCGACAGATGTCTTCGTAATCAGTTCGGTTAACGAGATCGTCTAGTTCGTATGTGTATTCACTTAGATTTATAACATGGCTACAGGCAATACGGAAGAAATTAAGGTATTTGAAAATAAAAATCATGTTATTTTGACATAAATAAAAATGTCCAAGCGATATATCATTGAAAAATGATACATGCTTTCTAATTGTTTTTCTAATTATAATCCGGTATCGAAGGAAGCAGCATGGTCGCTTGTTCATTTCTTACTACCCCTTTTACCGTATGCGCTCACGTCTGTTTCTTGCCAGAACTTTCTCTACAGATTTGAGAAACATTATTATTTCTCATATTTTCTATTATCTTTTATTCTCTAATTAATTTTTTATAAAAATCATGTTTACTCGGTTCAAACGTCTTCATTTTATATTAAGTGTTTATGTTTCAAAAACTGTGCATTATGTTACGTGAACGCCGATAATTCGCGTGGTACTACGATAATGCAGGGAGTACAGTTTTTTAGGTTAAATAATTTTGACCTTAGCTTTTGAATCGTCTCGAAAGTTTCTTATCCTCCCCCTTTAGCTTTTCTAATAAACTTTACGTACACAATATTTTTTGCACAATTATTTTCACAATTGATTAATACGTTGTGCGAGAAGTTTAAATAAATCTACGATAAATATTAATTGTAAATTTTGTTTTATAGGAAATTGAACAGAAGGAGCAAGGAATAATAAATTTTGATGAATTTCCACCTGAAGTTTTAATTAAACATCCTCTACAACATACTTGGACGCTTTGGTACTATGAACCAGACAAAAGTAAAGCATGGGAGGAGAGTCAACGCGAGATAACCAGTTTTGATACTGCAGAAGACTTCTGGAGGTAAATTTGATTTTACACGCTTCAGAAAAATATTTTCTTGTCAAATGGTTTATTCAATTTGGACATAGTTTGACTGAGTAAACCTTAGATTACCAACTGTGTATTATATGTATTAACAATGAAATTATTTTTTCCTCAACAGTCTATACAATCACATAAAACCTGCATCTGAATTAAGACAAGGTTGTGATTATAGTATGTTCAAGCAAGGTATTCGACCTATGTGGGAAGACGACGCAAACAAATTAGGCGGAAGATGGCTTATCAATTTAGACAAGAAACAAAGAGCTATGGATTTAGATCATTTTTGGTTAGAAATCCTTCTGTGCATGATCGGAGAAGCATTTAATGAATACTCGGATGATGTATGTGGCGCTGTCGTTAATGTTAGGATAAAAGGTGATAAAATTGGTGTATGGACATCTAACTACAATTGTGAAGATAGCGTTATGGAAATAGGGTGAGTTTATATTATTTATTTTAGCCAGTCGCAGCTTATCTATTTAACTCGAGGAGCGACTCATATAATCTATATCTATTTTTAGTTAGTATTACCATTTGATATTGTATTTTTAATTTCCAGACGTAAATTAAAAGAAAGATTGAGGATTACACCTAAAATAACTATAGTATATCAAGCACATCAAGATACCATGTCCAAGAAAGGAAGTCAAACAAAAAACTCTTATACGGTCTAAGTATGTCAAAAATTTTTGACTTCATTTAAATTTCATTGTTATATTGGTCATTAAGTAACAGGTATTTAGAGAAATTTTCATATTAATATTGATTTAAATTTTAGTTCGTATAATCCATTATTGGTTAAAGAAAAAAAAAAAAAAGAAAAACCCATGTTTGGTTAAAAAACTAAAAAAATAATTTTTATTTCCTTTCCTAAATCGTAATTTAATATTTCTCTCTAAAAAAATAATCGAGCAAAAGTTAAAATAAATAACTATTAAATGTAAAATACATAGTTTAGAGGTAGTTTATGAAAGATACGCGCAGGCTGCTGTATTTTTCTACTTTTAACATTTGTCATTTTAAATAAACATTATTTCCAATTTTCATGAAAGAAAGCTCGTTTCTGTTATTATTTCAAAAGATATTGAGTTATTTTGTTTGTTTGTCTCTTCTGCATAAAGCATATCGAATAGTTACAATTAAATTTTCAATATTTGTTTATTAGATTAGCAATGTTCAATGAAATGCAGCATCTTGCTTTATTCTTCTAAAACGTATTAAAGATGTGTGATGTTTACACGATTGTTTGACATACAACAATTATATTTAAGCCTTTCTTATATAAAATATATTTAAAGAAAAAAATATATATATATTGCTACATGCACTTTTTCAGCGCTTTAATTCCATTCCCTTTTTTTTAATAAAAAATAATAGCATATATTACATACCATACTTATACAATCAATATCTTACATTTCGTTACACATTAAGATCTTTTCAACAACCTCTTTAACGTCCTTACGTCTTCCTTTTTCTAACGCGTGTAATAAATTTATTTTCCACTCTGAATTATTTTGTGAAATACAAATACGCAAAGCCTGCAATATGTTTAATTATGTAAATATACAGACATATATATTATATTTTAAATATAAAATTACATTTAAGCGTATATTACCTGATTACATTGTTCTTTTAAATTACGCGGATATTTATTTTCTAATTCATCTATTTGATATTCCTTAAGATTCATAAATCTGCAAACATCTCTCCAGGAACGTCCCAGTTGTTCACTGACTTTCAGTACAACTGAAAGTATATATTTAAATTAAATTTAGAATTTCATATTAATTTCATATATTAATTTATCACGTTACTCATATTTAAAGGAGTTCAATAATTATATATATATATAATAAATACCCATTTGTTTTAATCTTGACTCCTTGTTTCTTATAGTTTTGGATAACTGTTCTGGTGTTTCATGTAATTTTAAGTTATGACTATTCTCTGGCAATGAATTTAATGATATCATTCTATCACATGTTTCATGATCATTATTTTCCGGTAAAGATAGTGCTAGTAAGAAAGTATAGAATTTTTAAAAATAATAATATTTTAATAATTGGACATGTTATATTAATAAAAGATATGGCATATGTATACAAATATATATATATGTATTATATGTATTATATTTATTTGTAAAATTTATATAATTATATATAAATTATTACATGTATTAATAAATAATGCCAGCTTTATTTTTCGATTTTGTCTGGCACTCACGTTTTTAAAAATTATATAAATCTATTTATTCTTATTTTGAAATATATTTAAACGTTTGTGTTTAGATTGATTTGAAAATATTGATAAACGTTAATTAATTCTAGTGATATTTATAAAAATATAAACAAGATCAATTACATTATCCAATAACAATTAATAAAACTATTTAAAAAATATGAGAAGAAGTCATTCATATTTAACTGTAACTAGTCTTAACTAAATTTTTTTTCTAAATTCAACTTATAACATTTTTAAAGAAGAAACTTTAACATATATTAAATATAATAAAACTGTTAAAAACTATAACACAAACGCTCACCATTATCATTCTGATACATATTATAATACGATGGATAATTCAATTCTTTATACCAATCTTCATAGAGGCGTAATATCGCTTTCAAATCGTCTGTATGAACGTATTTCTTTACGATATAATTTAATGGTTTTATATCATCGTAAGCAAGTATGCCACATTTTTCTAACACTTTAATTAATCCTTTAAGATTCTGTATATTACTTATTTTTCTTTTAGACCCTATATCGTAAGAATATTCATTTTTGATCTCTTCCAAAATTTCAGTTGTCACACTAGGTTCCGAAATTTTTACAAACTTCTCTAATAAGTTATTGTACTTTAATTGCACTGTCATGATTGCTATTTGAAAGTCGGGGAATCCCCTTCGGGAATTGTCTAATAAGTTTAGTTCTTAAATTAAAATTATATTTTTATCGACATGAATAATATTTATATATGTATATATAAAGGTGTCACAAAATAATGGCTAATTTGATGGATGGTTTCACAGTAAATCTCTAATATTATATTAGTAAAAAATAACATATAATCAGATTACATATATCAGATAAGAATTTATACGGACATGAAGGTAACTACAGAATATCATTAGTACCAACGCAACGAGCAGCGATTTATGGTATAATCGATATCTCGAAATAGTCGATATTCTAGGGAGAATATTTCGAGACATCGTTCGCGTTAGTTAATGTTAGAAATTAAACACAATTTTCGAATTTCTCGGTAGTTCAACCATGATTTTAGCAATAAGATGATTTGTAGTAAGAATTGGATATCTTGAATATACGTTAATCTATGGCATAATTGTGTTATTATATTTTGTATATATCCAGTCCGTCATTTTATTAATTATACTTTAAGAAAGCTAAAACTTTTTAAATGGGTAAGTTTATAGAATATAATCGAAGAGAAAAATGAATATATTATGTTTATGTTTATTAACTTCAAAATAATTTTGTTATGAAAAAGTAAATCAGACATACTAATGCATTTAATGTTTACTTATATATATATATATGATTTTATATAAATATAATTGATTATATTAATTATACTATTAGATTCAGGTGAGGTGTCAACGCAAAAAAAACATAAAAAACATAAGCACAAAAAACATAAAAAGAGAAAGATAATACACGATGATAGCGATGGTTGTACTGCAGAAGTACCTGAGAATGAAAGAAGAAAAATGTTTAAAGTTAAAGTTAAAAAGGAAGACGAAAGGAGGTATGTATCAGTTGGATGATTCTAATACTCATTGAATTAAATAAGATAACACATTTTATAAATGAAGAACTTATTAAAGTATGAATTAAATAAATGTACAGCATTGAAAAGATTCGTGAAAAATCAACGAAGGTAACCAGTTTAAGTTCGGTAGGATGTGTTGCTACATCTTCTTCTTCAAAAGTTCCAACTAAAAAAAAGATTCCAAAGAGCAACAAAGGAAAAGATAGCGGTACTAGTAGTGAAGAAGAAAGGTGGTTAGATGCTATAGAATCTGGAAAGCTTGAGGAGGTTTGATAGTAATAAAAATATATTAGAATTTATTTTCAATATCTTGTTAAATATATTAATAATTAAGTAATAATTAGATTCTTTATTATTTAGGTAGATGATGAATTGAAAAAGATTAAACCGAAGGATCCAAAATTAATGACTGCGCGACAAAGAGCAATGTTTGAAAGGAAGACTGATACAGAACCAAATCCTGGAGTAGAACGACTTATGTCATTACCAACGGGATATAAAGAAAAAGTTATGACTGCTGAGGCAATTCAAAAAGCTGCTCTTAAGTCGTTGAAAAGAAAACAACTTGCCGATGAAAAAAGGGAAAAAGATAAAGTTAATATAAACAGTTATAATTATAAATTTATAATTTATAATATATAAAATTTATAATAGATAAATTTTTATTTGGCTTTTGATTGTAGAAAAAAACGATGGAAAGATTATTAAAAAAACAGGAGTCAAAAGCTTCCAAAATAATTGGTAAAGGTAAACCATCTAAAAGACAAGTTCCTCTTGTTACTTATCGTATGACAATAGGAGGAAGTTCAATATCTTTACCACCAGGAGAAGAATTTCCACTAAAACCAGCGAAAGTGTAAATATGATATCTTTTATTTCGTTATTTTTTTTTTTTTTAATTATATATCATATATCTTATATACAAAAAAAAATATGATTGTTTTCTTTATTTTTTCTAGAAATGATTTACCAGTACCTGTTCTATGCAGCGTGAACAAATGTAGAAATCTAAAGAGATATTCTTGTTCTAAAACAGGTGTTCCATTGTGCAGTTTAGAATGTTACAAGACAAATTTTTTATTAAAAACATAATAGTTAATGTAAATAGACGTTAGGAATGTGTACAAATGTTATTTAGATATGAACAATTTAAGAAAAAAATTTGTATAAAAACTAATATATTTGTAAACGAATTTATTATTACATACATACATATTCATTTCATAAGTTAACAGTAGTCGCCGATTACCTATCGATTAAAGGCGCAGACTCGTAACCGCGGTTTCGTTGGTTTAAATCTCGTTTGATTAATTTTTTTTTTTTAATTTTTATTTTATTTCTAATTTTTTTTCTGCATTGTAAAGTATGTTTTATTACTTTTATGAAAGATAAAATTTAAAATATGATATGTTTTTATTATATGATAGCACAAAAATAGAGGATTATAAATTATGAATAAAAAAGAAATAAAATGTATTATTAGTAACTTTTTCGTAATTGAAAGAAACATCGACGAAATGGAATATTCTATAAAACATATCTCTTATAATATCATCTTTTATTGAAATATAATTTGTACAAAACATTAGCTTTTATTGTTTAGTTTGAATTATTCCATAAGAGATATTGTTCGATTGAGAACATTAAATTCACGAATGATTTTTCGATGTTTTAAAAAATGAGTGAATTCTAAATAAGTGGTTTTACATTTAATCTAAGGATCAGTTAAAAGAGGGGAACGTCGATGTAATTTAATTATTTCTTTTTCCAAACTACTTGACAAATCCTTTGTCTTTACTTTCCACAAAACGAGAACTTTGTTTCCAAGCAAAAAGTAGCGGATGCATCGAGAAAAAGGACGCGATCGTTCGATGGTAAATAAAGAGAAGGAGAAAAAGGAAAAGAAACTAAGGATGCGCATGCGCGATAGAAGATGCACGTAGCATCGGGCGCGCGATACGTTCAAATAGAAAAAAGAAAAATTGCAATTTAAAGAACCGGCAAGTAAAGAAAAAGAGAGAAAGAGTAGTCCTACCCTCTAGCAGTCCAGCATAGTAATAATCATGAAACACAATGAAGATCAGGTTCGCGCAGACTCGGCTGTTTTCGTCGCGTCTCGTTTTTGTGCGTTCGGACGCGCGTTCAGCAACGATGCTGCTTTCCGATGCAAAAGGAAATAATGAAGGAGAAAAAGTTAAAATGAAGGTGAGGTGAGCAAGCGCGACTCTTTCCTCTCCTTTTCTCTTTTAACTCTATCCTTCTCTCTTTGTCTCTTTTTCACTCTCAAGCATCGCGCAAAAATCATTAAAACGCGTGCCCAATTCACGGTAGCGACACCCGCATGCATACATACATATAAATGCTATTTGACAGAGAAATAGCGAGCAAGATGCGACAATATGAAAGAGAGAGAGAGAGTGAGAGAAAAGTTGTAGTACTGGGTGGGAGGGGGATGAATAAATAGGTGGGGATAGATTCTGATTGTAAGTCCTCGGAGCCGCGCATTTGTGAGCGGTTTTGAAATAATAAAACGTTAGCTGCTCCAACAAAAGAACTTGACGTGAATTTTATGTTTTTTTTTTATAACGGAGTATGTACTCTCGAGATAGAGATATTTGGGATAACGAAGATAATCAAGAAGACGAGGAAGAGGACGGTTTGATAGTAATAGGAAAAAGTCATTATAATTCGCGTATAATTGGGATGGAATGGACTCGTGACAAAACCTTGGAACTTCTTCGTGAATATCAACAGAGACGCGTACTTTGGGATTGGAATGCTCGCGGTTACAGGGATAGAACTAAACGTAAACGTGCGATTCAAGAACTCGCCGAGATATTATCTTGCAATACGTTAGAAGTTGAGAAGAAAATAACTAATTTGAAGTGTCAATACTCGAGGGAGGTGCACAAAATTCAGAATAGCCGGGACGTCGCTACCAGACCGGACGATGTTTACGTTTCCAAGTGGTTTGCGTTCAAGGCAATGCAATTTCTTCAATTCGGTACTCGTCGGTATAGTAAGAGGAAAAAGGTGAGAAGAGATCTAACAATAAAAAAGAAATTTTTAATATTGTTATGTTTTTATTTTTACTTTTTAAATTTTAATTTAAAACAAACAACAACGGTATTTAATTTCTATCGAGTGTTTTGTTGCATTGTATATTATTTCTCGCTGTTGCTCTTTAAAATATTTTTCAACGAATTGTTTTAAGGGGGTCAGCCCGTGCGATGTCTTCGGAATGATACAATTCATGTTCTTACGGAGATTTATGCCTCAAAATTTTTTTATTACGCTACTGAAATGTTAATGAATATATCGTAAAAAGTTCAAAGTTCTATCTTTTTATTGGTCATTGAAAAAAATTCCTAAAAAATGCTTAAGAAACCGGTCGTCATACGGGGCGATGACCCCCTTAATAACGAATAATGTTTCGAGCAATGTTTTAAAATTGTGCAAAAAGTTATCAAAGTTTTATCAATGATCCGATATTGATTAACGTAAAAATGTTTTGGAAATATCATAGAAGGTCGAAGAAGAATCGAAGCTGCAGGAAGAAGAATACCTTGTTAGCAACATCGATCCAGAATATATAACATTCATCGACTGTAACGAAGAAACAAATGGTTCTACGACTGGTTCATTAAATGCTTCATTAAGCGAAGATGCTGAGGAATCATTCTCGTCAAGTTTAAAAACGATGGAACTTTATAATACTTCGTTACCAGGACCGAACAGTCCGCTTGCCGAACTCGAAGAAACTGGACAAACGTTGAACCTTAAAAGGACATCGCCCAATCAAATGAAAAAAACTAAAGAAGAATTCGTTAAGTTTGGCGAAAGCATAGCTGTACAACTCGCTGAAATACCAGACTCTTATTCCAGATCGGTCGCGAAATTAAGGATCAATCAAATCTTATTTGAAGCCGAAATTGGCGTATACGCGCAAACACGACGCTAATTGATGTTTATTTTTTCTTTTTTTTTTATACTATTTCGTATTTGATATCGATAACTTTTTAATTAATTAATTATTTGTCCTCTCGGAGATAATATTTCGAGACCTTGGGGACAATCTGTTTTTGCCTAATATCTTTTTTTAACGAATTTTATTCATTTCAATGATACGTAATTTATCATAGAACACAATTGAAAAAAAGAAAAGGAAAGAAAAATATTATCCTTGGGCAAAATTTTGTCGCAATGTCGTAAGAAACAAAAGTACGCGAAATAAATCAAAATGAACCCACAGAAAAATACAAAAAGGCTTTTTCTCTTATACGTTTTCCCGTTCGGTTTGGTATCGAAAAAATGAGAAATGTGCCTTATGTATTTACTATCATCTATTTTGATATGTATACAAAATAAATTTGGATATTAACACGTTATTGACCGGTTATTATATGTAAAAACAATTATACATTTTATAATAGCTACATTAATAATTTAATCAAAATATTAGAAATTCTGAAAAATGAATAATATCATAAATTTAAATGAGTAAACGAAGTATATTCATAGTCGAAGTATATTCAAACACGAGTATATTTATGATCGGTCAAGAATGTGCTAAGATTGATAAAAGTTGTATGTAT
>JACGTP010000965.1:0-15087 GCA_023678845.1 Mischocyttarus mexicanus
ACAGATTAACCGATATCTTCTTGTTATTCTTTCGAATGACAGAAAATTTTATGCATTATCCAGCGGCAACAAGGAATGTATAAAATGCTCAATATTAAGTCGTTTCCTTAACAATAGCCAAAAATAAAATGAAAATAGAAGGATCATTATTGCATATCATTACGAATAGCTTACATTATTTACATACCAGCATAATTCTCTAATTTATTAAATGAAAAAATTTATTACCAAAAATCATTGCTCTGCAAATATATATTAGAAACAATTATTGGCAGGTATGACAATTCCTCAGTAAATAATGTAGAAAATTATTATTTTTAAAATACTTTCTAAAAGATTGAACACACAATTAGTATATAAAGAATACAATCACATCCAAACATAAGATAATTTGAGCATTATCGATTACAAAATACATACTTTGTTAATATTACGTAACAGATTTCCTACATTAATATTTAAAGATATTCAAATACTTTCATATAATAGTAGGGAAATCTATAACATATTAATGCTTTAAGTTAAATTTGTATCTTATACGGATAATGCGAAGAAAAACAGGTATTCTATAGAAAGCTCAAGTAAATCAGACAATATAAGGAACATGTGGAGGGTTTCGGTAAATCTAGAAAATGTAATTCAGTGGAGCGTGTTTAGAGAACGAGAGGGAAGGACGCGATGCTCTCACAATAGTTACAGATTTCTTCTCCTCCCTATCGTGTTCTTAAAACAAATAAATGAAGCACATTTTATATATTGGAAATTTTATGAGCATTTTATATAATTTCTTTCACGAACTGGAATTTTATCCAAAAGCAAGGCATTTTATAAGGTCCCTGTTATTTCCACTTTACCCGCAACATATATACAACCGACCATATATTGGGAGTATAATTTAATTCGGTCCGTTTTCAAAAGATGGTTCTGGTTGTTATTAATGTGTCATAGCGACAGCTTATTCCGGTGGTTTAGGAAAGGATAGACATCTGTCAATAATATTCAGAACATGTTGCTGTGAGTTTCACACAAAACCTCTGTTTTTTACTATGTTGAATATGTCAACTTTTCTGTTAACTAAGCAGCATTTGCGGGAGGTTTTAGTTTTCTGTATTGTTACGTCCTGTAGCGTAATATATAGTTTGGTCTGTTTTTGGTCAAGCTGTTAAGCCTTTACCAGGGAATGACCTAAAGAATTGTGATAGCAATGACGAGTAATGAGACCGGCGGAGATGACTGGATCGAAGGAATTGATGTTATTTGGCTTGAGAAATAGGTTATGATCGAATGTTGGGAGATATAAGGGGTAATTAGTCCTGATACACCTTTACCTTTCCGTGGATGTTGGTTTCTATTCCGGATCCTTGAATCGGTTCTGGGACAGGTTTAGTATCAATGAGCACTGGTTTTAACTAGTTCCACCAGAATGTTCACTCTTAACTTGGTTTAATAAAGTATGTTTATTCTTTCACATTAACGAATGATCTTCCTTTCAAGACACACAGATTACACTGATTACAAGATAACTTCTTGTTAACAGACTGAATATTAACTTATTAATATTCTCAGAATTACAGACTTATTAATATACTCAGAATTTCAGACTTATTAATTGACTCAGAATTACGGACTTATGAATTATACTGGATTTCAGACTTATAACTAATACTGGATTTCAGACTTATAAACTAATACAAGATTGAACGGGAAAATAATGCTAATCTAATGCCATAATGCTAATGCTCTCCGTCGGCTCTCGACATCCCTTCTTATAACCTTCGTCCGTGCGTACTCCCCAGTACGTCATCTCCTCTTCTTAACGAATCGGTTTTCGGAAAATGAACTCTGTCTTCACTATTGGTGATTTCATTTACGTGTACGACCCTCATTGGTTGATGAACTTACAGTCGTTAGTTGTATTTTGGAGACAAGGTTCAGACGATATTCGGACCCAAGAAATCTGAGTGCCTCCACGTTGGGGGGGAACTTTATTGCTCCGATAATTTTATGGTTCCTTGAAACCGATAGGAATAGATGTGTGTTCGAGGATGTTTACTTTGTATGGTCCTCTCTAAACTCCAGCCGATATTGGGGTGCTGGACTTAAAGAATGCCGCTCATCTGGTCCCTCTCCTCTCATAAATAACCTTGTCATCGCGTACATGATCCATACGTGATGCTCGAGGAAAATATCGAGCACAGAGAGGAAGAATAGAAAGAAAGAAGAAAAGGGAAACGTCTTAGGACGTAACAGTATTAATTAAAAGAAAAGCGCATCGAATGCTGGTAGAAGTTTATGGTGACAATGTTTCAACTGGTAAATCATGTAGGAAATGGTTTCGACTTTTCAAGAATAGCGATTTCAGCGTTGAAAACAAGCCTCGCTGTAGACAGTCAAAAAAATTCGAAGACAAAGAATTGGAGGCATTACTCGAAAAAGATCCAAGTCAAACGCAGGAAGAGCTTACAGAATCTTTGGAAGTTACGCAAAACAACAGTTTCCGTACGATTGAAGTCCGTGGGAATGATTCTCAAGCAAAATCAATTAATTCTCCACAAAAAATGGACCGAATTAACTTATACTCCCAATATTATGCAACAATAAATATATTCTAGCGAATTTACATATAGAACCCTGATATTCTCGTGTCTAAGTATACCGTAATAAAAGGTGTAATTGATCGAATAATTACAGTTTATTATATTGTAGACTTGACCAACAATTCATTTTAATGAAAGAGCTGTACTATTCACCATGGGCTAGAATAGGACCTTACCTCGTGGGTGTGATCGCTGCATATATCGTTGTCAAATTAAACAACAAATTGATATTGAAAAAAGTATGAAAAAACCTTTATTCGTTGTGACGTTTAAATTATTTATACCCTGGTAATTTTCTTCATGATTTTGACTTTAATGCTAATAACTGATTTTAGAAAACATTGATACTCTTTTCGATATTGGGCAGTTTGTGCAATTTATTAGTATTCTTTGGATTATGGCAGAGAAGAATATCAGTATTAGCTGGAACTGTCTATGCTGCTTTCGATAACACTGTTTGGGAAATTGGTATAGCATGGATCTTAATAGCCTGTTGTACAGATAACGGAGGTATAAATAAATATCTGATTGGATTTTTTCATTCGACATTAAATTGACTATCTTCTCGCTGATTAGAGCATTTCCCTTTGTAGGTGTAGTGAATCGTATTCTTTTGTTAAAAATTTGGATACCATTAAGTAGATTGACTTACGCAGCTTATCTCCTAAATCCAATTATTATATTGTCTATAAACTTTTTAAGCGAAACTACTTTTCACTTAAATGTGCTATCAACAGTATGTATTATTTTTTGTTTCTTTAATTATACCGAAAGAGATTAATATAAATTAAAAATAATTAACATAATTTTTTTGTTTTTATGTTCCAGGTAATTTCGGGTCTAGGATACATAGTAATAACTTATATAAGTTCTTACGTGATATCGTTGATGTTTGAAATGCCGTACGTCTACTTAGCGAGGGAAGAGATTAATTTCTTGAATACAAAATTATGATAATTTTGTTTTGTTTCCTCAAAAATATTTTACCGTAGTAACTTATCATAACAACTTCATTAGCTAAAGAATTGCTTTTCTCTTAGATATTTTAATGAATTTATTTGAATATTAGGGCAGGTTTGTAAAGTCAGTATCTTTATTAAAATGTGGCACTTGATGCATAAAAATTATTTTATCTGTGGCGTCAAATATTTTTTTTAGATAAATCAAGAAATTTTCTTGTTACTCTATTATAATAGCGAGGAATAGCTTGATGAATTGTTTTTATGGTCGATTTCTTATATTTGGTTATTGTGTTATTGGTTGGTTGACTGGTCTTTCCGTATCAATAATGCTAGTTACCCAACATTATTGACAAAGAGATTCTTCTTTATTTTTTTATTTTTTTTATTTCTTTTTGTGTAAATGAACTGTTCGTTAACACATTGTCGACCGGACACAAGTTAATTCGTGTTTTCATGACCGAACGTCGCAAACCGGCCACGAGTAAACTCGTGATGCGCTCCTTTTTCGCATCGCCGTTGTTTTCTCTGCAGCATTGCACCTGACACTTATCGAATTTGTAAAAAAGCTCTTTATAATGATACATTCTTTAAGCTTTCCTTACAACTATGAAAGCACGTCTTTAAAAAAATAGTCTCTGTCAAAAGAACAAATCTTCGACGTTATGTCGACTACTTTATAGCTTGACTTACTCGTTTTAAATATTTTTTTTTTCATTTTCTTGTTATTTCGTTTTTTTTATATATTTATAAAGTACAATAATGAAAAAAGAGTAAATTGTTTTTATGCATATAGATTATGTGGGTGTGTATGTTTTATAAGTTAAAATAAAAAGGAGAAGTCTTTAATTATTTATTGTAATAAATATATATAAAGAAAGATAATCCTTTTTTAATTAAAAACAAAAAACGTGATCACCAGGAGTTGTTATCAAGCCATTGTCAATAAAACGTTTAATAAAATCGTTCATGCTACTTTTCTTATGACCGTGACAACTTTCTGTTATATTCTAAAAGGAAAAAAAAGAAAAAAACAGCATGCAACAAAATAAAATAGTTGTAAATCTATTTAAAGAAATAACAGTGTAAAGTTGATCAATCTTACCTTGATTTGATCAGGATCTTCCAAAATTACAAATAATTGTAAGCATAACCATATTCGCCCCGGTAATGTATAGTTTGGAATTAACTTTATCATTCTTTTGGTTATACCTGATAAAAAAGAAATTTATTTAATAGCGTAAGAGCATAAAAGTGTAAATATTAAAAAAAAAAAGTAAAAATAAACTTTCCATTGAGTGTACCGAGAAGCAAATATGCGTTTCCAATTATTGGATAAGCTTTAAGTCCATCGAGATTTTTACCCACATTATACTGGTGGAGTTTAACCGTTAAATACGTCTATAAACGAAATAATACGGCTTTTATTATTATAATCACAATAAGTGCTCCAATTAATTCCATAATAATTGCAGTAATGAATAAAATAAATTGACAATTATGGAAATATAACAATTTAATTCATTTAAAAACTTTTCCTAATCTTTTACTTGTAAATTCTAAGAAGTTAATTTTAAAATAATAAAAAAACTTGCTGTATACTTCGGATCTTAGGATTTTATGATTATGTTGAACAAGAAACACGGTGTACTTATACATACGTGAGATCGCTTCTGATCCCCCTGGAGAGAATTCGGTGTTTTATTTCAAGAAAAGCGATATGGAAGAAGAGAAAACGTTCTATTGATTCATTTGTGTTATATCAACTCATTGTGGTCGAAGATTGTTCGACAGCAAGCGTCTCTTTGGACGAGAGGTATTGGTGCTTTAAGAGAATTGCTTAAGAGTTCAAAAAAAACATTTTCACTTTTGCTATGTTAATGTATTACTCACTCGTTTTATATTTTTTTCTCATGGTATTGGTATCTTTCGATAGAGTTTAACTAGACATTATTTTAAAAACATCTTTTAAAATTTTTATACGTAAGGACGGTTTTGCTGAACAAGAACCACAACGGTTGAAGAATACACGATTCAGCACTCTTTCACATTCCAATCCGATAAAAGTTATCGAGTATTTTATCGTCACCAGTAAAAATATGACTAAAATAATTAACGCTTACTAATATTTATAATTTAGAATAAAGCGGTTTGTCATTTCTTTGGTCGAAATCAGTAATCAAAATAATTAATTAATGAAGAGGCTCTATTTTTTAATGCACAATTATTTCTCAAAGATTAACGGAGGTTCTATGATCTGTAATTAATGTCTCGTAGTATATTCATAATTATGGCAACGTTCTAATATATCTTCGCAGACTTTTCTTCCCGTTGCATATGTTTATTCATTTATATAGTCCGATTAATGTTACCGAATATATTCTTTTTTAATTGGCAGAAGAAAGACATCAATCATTTCTCCGAGTATAAAATTTTCTTTTAACACTCTCCTGTCGTGATACTTCTGTTTCTTTTCAAATTTTGCAATTCGTCTTCTTCGTTCTACATCTGACTCTTGACCGTAAGCTGTTCTTCAAAGAATATTGCCCATCGCGTTGATATACGATAATTAGCGCAATTAATTTCTTGCTTTGCGGTAAGTTATGGGTTTTCGCATATTCGGGAGTGATATCTTTATATTAAATGCAGTTTTTTATTTTTATAAGGCTCAACAGGCATCTTTAACAAGAAGTTAACCTTGGTGAAATATGAATATTACAAAATGATATTTTTTCTATCTATATGGATATATATTTTTTCTTATAGAAAGAGTTACCAAATTCTTCAGTTATAAATAAACCGGTACTGGTATTGTGCCGACGTTTAGATTGGTTTGAATCGAATAAATTCGAAGAGAAAGAAGTGGATATAGATGACCTTGACAATATTATTAACGGTGATGGAGGATAGTCGGATGACTTAAAGACATCAACAGGTTGCATGTATTTTTCTGGTTTTTTTTATTTCTCTTAGTTGTCAATTTGAGATGGTGAGAATATCGTTTACGATTTCTTGTTAAATAGAAGAAAGAGGAAGAATCAGAATTTAGACGTATTCCTTCTTACATAAGTTCTTGCTGTGCCCCTAATCTTTACTGTAACTGTACTTTCTCGTTGTATAATAGATATTTTTCCGGTATTACACCTTAGTTATTATATAGGCTTTTATAGGCTTTGCTGACGCGATCAAATTACCGATAACGTGTGTCTGAATAAACACTTATTTTATTATATATATTTGTTTTGTCTACCATTGTTTATATTTCAGTATTTCATTTCTATTTACGTTCTATCTTTTTATTTGTCTCTTCTTCTACTTCTACATGTGTTTTAAAAACACCTTATACATGTAAACATTTAGGTTTCACTACCCTGTACTGTTTCCTTCATTACGAGAAGATGCAGGTTCGTGCGTGTATGGCGTGTGTGAAAACTTAGCTAGCGTGTTGCGTGAAGGAGGCGAGTGAGATAAAATAATTTAAAGGAACCGTGGGCGAGTCTTAGGATGTTGAGTTCTTCTGGATGTTTACTTATGACACCGATACCCTAACATAAGAGTATAAAGAATATTCCTGAGGTTTCTAGGCGTTATGCGTACTGTTGCTAGGAGCTAATGCTCTTTTGTTGACTGGAACTATATATACAGGACGTAGACTTTAATTAGGTAGTCGGTATGAGTTAATCAGTCAGTATGAGTTAGTAGAGGATCATTTGGTTAGTTAATATAGAGGTATGATTGAGCGTTAGTTAGGAGTGAGAAGAGTAATCGATAAGCTGTTATACCAAACATTTGCCTTAAGTTAACTTATGAATACTTTTCTTATGTACCTTATGTATCTTACAAAAAAGGGTGTTACAATTATCAGAACTTACAATTTTAGAAGTAGATTGATAAAAGCGTTTACACATATAATTCTTTTATTTAAATAATTTCCTAAATACTTTTGTCGTTTAATCTCCATTTTTGTATCTCTGCTTTCTAATTTATTTTCTACTACTACCTTTACTTTCTCGCGTTCATATATTATCTTTTTTTAAATGTTATTATTTATTTCTTTAAAATTTAGGTCTCTTTCTCGTAATGTTTTTTCATTATTTATCTCCTTACTATTTATCTCTTCGTTATTCTTTTCTTAATAGAATATATCTTTAATTATGAATACATCCATATAAATTATATGTCGTTTATTATTATAACGTAGAAGCTTGTAAAATTAAGATTTTATAAACAGGCAGTCGAGAGAGTGCGTTTACGCATGCGTCTAAAGTCCAGGAAGTTAAGGTTTTTTCATGACCTTGCAAAGTTTCATAGCTAAGGACCAGCTCTTTCTTCATACTGTGGTCTATCAAACTCATCAATGAAATTAAAAGTAAGAATTTGAATGGTAAGACAGGCTTTACCTTCCCAACAAGTATTTATTTGACGCTTGTAATCGTAATCGATGCAGTTCGACGCACATTTCTTCTGTATTTTAAAGGAAAAATATTTCTTTAAAGTAATAAAACTTTTAGCCTCCATATTCTAAAAGATTCAAAGTGACTTTCCAGACAATAAAAAAAAATTGATGTTTTGAAAATTTAAATAAACAAAAAACTTTTTTGTCGTCTAAAAATTCGTCTTTTATTGTTAACGTTTTATAATAGACTCTTCTTTTTCTTCTTTTCTACAAATCTTTTTTTATACGTTTTGTGAGCGGAGTTGCCCAACAAGTGAGCGTCGTTTCGTGAAGAAAAGCATTGGTGTATCAAGTTTGCGTCAGTATTGCTTCAGGGCTCCAAACTAACACATTCATATAACAAATTTGATGATTCGACGGTAGAAATCGTGGTAGAAATAACGTTACATAAGTTCTCCCCGTTTCTTAAAAAATGGCATTAGCGGTATAGACCAGTCAAATTAACATTTTGAAAGGATGTTTCTCGGACCTAACAGCAAAAAATTCTAAATGGTCCGGAATATAGTCTAATTAAGATCAAAAATGAAATAAACAAAAATCAAAATGTGAAAAAAACGAAAAAAAAGTCGTTTTTTTCCGTAAATCTTGGCTTATATCTCGAAAAGTAATATTTTTTGATAAAAATTTTACTCTGAATAATTTGTTCTTTATATTCCGTATAATGTTTCATAATATTATTGTCAAATACTAAATAAAATAACTTTGCCCGACATAACATTTCGTTTAGCGTGTCCAGTTGGACTAGATACACCTTTGAAGGTGGTATGAACAGGTGATCTGCCAGAAAAGAAACGTGTTTTAATCTTTTCCCAAACTGTTTCATCAACAGCAGTTTCGGTATTTTGCCGTTCACTGCTTTCTTCAGTATCGTTTTCAGAATCAGTCAACAATCTCATTCTTTTTCGACGTCTACTTGCATTCAAATTATTTTCCTCTTCATCAGTGGTTGACGAGTCATCTTCATAATCGCTATCGAATTCGTCATTTCCGAAAGAATCATTCAATTGATCTTCACTTTCAGATTGCGAGCTATCAGTTTCAAAGTGTTCTTTGCTTATGTTATTTATTTTTTGCAATAACTCCTTCTTTCTTGAAATTCGGAACATCCTTAGAATAATTTGAGAAATAAAAAAAATAAATAAAGTTATAAGGTTGTAATTAGGTTAGGTTATTTACGTTCTTCGTAAAAAAAGGATAAGACATAGAAATAATTACCAGTATTATAAACATTTTTATTGCTTACTTACTTGTAATGCTAATTTCAACAATGTGTTTTGCAAATTTTTCACGGATGCAAACAAAATGCAAGAGTACTGATATGAATTCACTACCAGGATTGTAAAACAAAACAAGTTATTCAATTTATTTATAACAAGTCACTGCAATGATTTACAGTAAAATGTGGCATAGCGAAAAGAAGCACATATCACTGTATCTTCCGTTACAACTGAAATCGGGATTCCATAATCAGATTACAATTGATATTTGATACTATTACAGTTCATAGTTATATGAAAATCGGTTTAAAATTAGACACTAATAAGAATCTTTAAAGTGTCAGAAGACACCTCATGGTGAAATAGATATACCATATGCACATGTTTTAATCCAGGATGAGCTGGAGGATAATGATATCGCGGAATTAATTTAACAATTGTTGTATAAAAAGTCAAAAAATTTATTGTGAAGAAATGACTAACTTAAAGATTAATGTTAAGTTAAAATTTAAAAAGTGTCTTTTGACACCTCTTGGTAGGAACAGTGTTAAGACCCTAATATTTATTAAAATTTCATCGGCCAATATCTCAAAAAAGGGCTGAGTTTTAGTTCATGATCCTAGAGTGAAATTGATAGAACTAATCATCATCTATAAATTTGCAAAGTTTTAAGAAAAGTCCAAATTGCGAGAATTCTCCTTGTTAGCTACTGTTACTGCAGAGGCGAAAAACAAGCTGATTTCTTTAAGGGAAACAGCATCCTACAATAGCTTCTCATGGTCACAGGGGGTATAAAAAAGTCATTGCAAAGCTAAATGTGTTTCCAAAAGGTGCATGTGCAGATCTACCGGTAAACTTTGAAATTCAAAGTGCTATATTTTATCGCCTTGCAACAATAAATGATCCTAAGAAAGATGTCTCGTTGTTTCTGTTTTCTCGCAATATTTCCTACTCAATAGGGAATTCTATATAATGTCTGGATAATCTACACAATGCCTGGAACATGTACATTGTCCGTAACATATATATTATATAAATAATAATTCCAATATCTATGTGTCAAAGAGAACCAATTGAATATAATTAATCAAAAATGTGAAGTATGTAAATCATTTTTTAAGTAAAGAGCAGATCAACTTGAAGAAGCTGGTTCATATTTAAGTTTTATATACTTTCTATTATGTTATCTAATGGAATTCTGATATTATTAATGTAATTATTTATTGGTGTAATTATTATTTTTATGTTATTTAGTCTTAATTATAAAACACAAATTGTTTTTCAGATGGATACTAAACACTTTAGTATTTGGTTATAAAAGAGAGTTACAGGAGACTGATCTATATTCCACATAGAAAGAGGATCAAAGTTATATTCTGGGAGAACGCATTGTTAAAATTTGGAAAGATGAAGAAAAGAAATGTCAGGAGAAAAATGACGGATTAGCACCACGATTGTACATAATATTAATAAAATGTTTTGGAAAAAGTATTATGTTGCTTGGTATTGCTATAGCGTTTCTGGAATTAGGCAGCAAATAAGACAATATTTAATAAATATTTCATCAAGTAAATAATCTAGAGTTATCGTTTTAAATATAACAATTTTAAAGTGAAAAATGCTAAAATATTACCATTATAAAATAAATTTTTTCTTTGTTTCCTTACATCAGTGATAATAATGTTTTATTGTTTTTAGAATTGTTCAACCATTGATACTCAGAAATCTGTTGCATCTCTTAAGTACAAAAAAAGAAGTAGATACAGAATTGTATTATTACGCTGCTGGTTTTATCTTATTTCCCTTTATGGATTGTTTCATTTTCCATTTAACTTTGCAACAATTAATTCACATTAGAATGCGAATAAAAGTAGCTTGTTGCTCTTTGATTTATAGAAAGATGCTTAAATTGTCCCACTCTATTTTTGGAGATGGAACATCGGCTTAACAAGTAAGAAATATTAATTTCTTTTTCCAACTAGGTTATCTTATTTAACATAAAATAGGCTGAAAGTTTATTTAAAGACTAAATAGACAACAATAATAATAAAAATTATTATATTTGTTTTCTTTGTTTTCATTGCTTTCATAAAGAAATTTAAAATTGTTATATTTGTTCCTGTTTACTTTTTCTTATACAAATAACGTGTATGTATTATAAAATTTATTATTTATCTATTTATCTTTTATCTATATGTATATATATACATTAATACTTGACTTTTTGTTACGTAAACGTTTGTAAATTATTCATCCGATTGCGATAAAATTTTGGTTAGTTGTTTTTTAAATGTACGTCAAAGTTTTCGAATAATTACAATCATTTTGCAATGATTCTTCCAAGTATTTTCTATAATAATTAGTTAAAGAGAGAAAATAGTAGAAGCTAGAGAGAGAGAGAGAGAGAGAGAGAGAGAGAGAGAGAGAGACGTTACTTTCGTTATATTTGATAGTCGTTTAGTTAGATAGTTCGTTTATAGTTGAGAGTCTAAGAGTGTGTACCGAAAATAAAGAAATGAATGTATCAGCGAGTGATTTTGCAGTCATAACGTTTGGACGTGTTGAGTACTGCGAACGAGACATGTTTCCTCGTAGTATGGTGACATACGAAACCGTGTCTTGTGTGTTTAAACATTTATTGTGATCACTTCCTAGCTTTTTTAGTATACAGACGTAGGAAACCGAATGCAGCGAATTTGTGTTGCGTTGTTGTTGTTGTTGTTGTTATTGTGTATATCGACAATATATACGATAGAATGCCGTTACTTTTAATGTATTTTCATATCGGTCCGGTAAATGAAGGTAACCAATTTGCATATCCTCGGACAGGATATGCCACCATGGCAAAAAGCTACATTCTCTAGACGTGCATCTATGACTTGAAATATAAAAAGACCAAGATTAGAAGACGCCAATAATGATGGGCAACAGCAACCGAAATAAATATTTCAAACTGTCAACAGATACGCGGTTCTAAGTTCAAACACTGGCGCAGAGATGCTTGAACATAGCCTATCACCAAACCGGTTTCCCATCTCCCCAATCTTTATAGATTGTTTTAAAAAATGATGCAGCTTAGTTATAGGTATTAAATGTTTCTCAAAAATGATCCCAATTTGTTACTCGATTGCATATGGATATTGGAGGTTTGCTTTTGATGATTACTGTATTTATTGTCGCTATAATTGAATAATGATCAAAAAAAAGGTCAAGTGATGAGCAGACCTGTATATATCGAGGATATAAGTTTTTTATAATGAAGTCGAATAAGTCGAGGGGTTTATTGACATCAGTGGATTAATATGTAGACTCACCTGAACTCAAATACGTATATCTATTGGTTTCATTACCTTTTGAGAGAGCTTTTTTTGGCAATACGATTCTACTGTTCTAAAGATTTTGTTTATAGTTTTAATCGTCTCCATTTATGAAAAACTTACAATAGACTTTCAAAGAAATATCTGAACTCTTCATTTTAAATATTGTATTTAGTAGGGCAGTAAACTACTAAGATGTTAAGTAGGCTGTGTCAATCGTGTATCATGACACTTATTGCCTGAAGATGGTCTTGTTTATAGAGCGCAGGTACATAATGTTTTAGAGTAGGTTTAATATTAATCGCTGTACACTTATGTGCTTTTTGTCTGGGATGATACAGTATTCTTTATAGTCACAGATTTTGAAGGAACTTTTGTTAATAAAATGTATCTCGAATATCAACATTATTTGAATACTTTCCCAGTGAACACAGAACATTAATATGACGTTCGATTTAGATCATGTTAATGACATAAAATTTTTACGTAAATATGACGTAAATCTGATTTAATATTTACATCACATTTGGATGCCATAGCGACGACCTAATTTTTACATATTATTTATTTCATAAATATGACATAGCCTCTTCGGACTCTGTGAACATTGCAATGTACATAAAACGTTTAATATTATTCTCTATTCTCTACTCTCTACTCTCTACACTCTGTTTACTCTACTCTGTTTACTCTGTCTCTCTACTATCTTTTTCTCCGTCTCTATCTCTTCTTTACTTTAACTACTACTACTACTAATATTTAAAAAAAATTTTTTTTTCTTCTACGAAAAATATTCGGGTCTAAAGAGATTAACATCACGTGTAAATAATACTTTTATGTATAACTGATATAATAATGAAGTGATGTTTATTTTGGTATTTTTTCTCCAACTTAATTACTACAAACTCAGAAAATTTACAAATATCAATACAAATATTATTATCTTTTTATTGTAATGTCTATATTTATAAATAATATGTTATATTTATACATATATTTATATACATATATTAATTATAGTTGGAATTGTAAAAGGTGAACCACCACATCATGGTTAACATTTACGTCAAGCAGCACTGAGGACGATTAGTAATTCGATGAATGACCCCGTTTGAAAAACAACCATAAAATATAAAAATATATTAACCCTTTTGTTGCCACCCGGCAAGAACCATTGGCCATGTAAATCGCCATATGGATTTGTTGGTGGGGGATACCCGTGTAAACCCAGTAATAGCACAACGATCAAATCAATTTTTATTTTTTTTTTGTTGATTAAATGACGTCGAATTTACGTCATATTTATGTCAACTGGACATAAAATGGACGTTATATATGTCATATTTACGTAAAAATTATTCGTCAAAAAAAGACGAAATAATGACCTAAAAATTACTCGTTTCAGAACCAATTTTTCTACGTTCAAGATCATTTTTCATGACGTCAAATTGACATCATATTTATGTAAATGTATTTACTGGGTTGGTATTTTTTAAAAGATTCTAACTCATCTTTTCTTTATAATAGACCATTGGCATTCCAAAGAGCGATACGTATAGTCCTAATTATTTGTTGATGGATGACAACTTATTTATGGTTAACGTTAAAGCACAAATAAAGTTGTAATTTGTTCAGTTTGTTATTCAATTGGTATTTTTAATTTACTCACGTATGATGTAACCTAATGTTTGTAGGTTGGATATGATGTTTAGATTTTTTCTAAGTCTGGTTTCGGAAATGATTTTTTGAGCAATTTCTGATAATAAGGGCATCTTTTATAGTTCGCAGATGGAAACGAAGAATATAACTCGGTCAAGCTTCAATGGATTTCTTGCAATCCACAGTTGCGGGTGGGCCAACAATTTGGCACACTGGTATTTGCAGTTGCAATACTTCTGGGTGTGACTGTATCTTTGGAATTTTTTGTATTCTTTAATTTCTTTATTTTTTAACGGTGGTTCAGTCTTAAATATTGTATTATTTAAGCGGTTAATGCTGTATACAGTATTATTATTTGGTATCTTTTTCAAATCAAAATAGAACACATTGGCAATGGGTTGTGTGTAACTCTGTGTCTAATATTACTTATGTTTACCTATTATTTACTTATTATTTACTTTGAATGCATAGTTCTCTTTTTTGACGACCTTGTTTAATCATCTTATTAATGATTGTATATCGGTAACGTTATCTATTTTAATTGGCGGAGGAAAAGTCACTTTCAGTGATTGTCCATTTTTTGGCATATCTACGTGCATGCTTGAGCTTAAGATTGAGTATATATTGCTGGTTTGGAATACTTCTTCTGGTTGTAGATGTCCATTATTTTTGCAGTCGTTTTCATTTTGTTTTTTTTTTACTAGTAGCAGTTGCACCCCTGGAAGAAGTAACTATTTTCCATTGCGGTAACAAAATTGATGTTAAGATATCATGGTCAACGATATGCAAAAAGTTTATCTCCATTAACCGGACTGATTCGATAGAAGTTCAAATGTAACTGCTTTCTATCAAATTTATTATCAATATCCATTGTGTAAAAAA
>JACGTP010000966.1:0-14996 GCA_023678845.1 Mischocyttarus mexicanus
GTGTTCTTTGACGTTCTTTTCATGAACAAATTGACAGTCCAGACCTTGAACAAAAATAAATATATATTTTAACAAACATTTAGGATCGTATATTACAAAATATATATTTGTAATTAAAAATTTAATACTAGAATTGCTTTTATTTTTATGAAATAAAAAGAAATAATGTATATTTTGGATTAAGAAAACTCGTAAATTGTTTATTTATAACAACATAGCAATATTTATTTATTTATAATACGACTGTTTCGTTATTTTTATTTCAGAATAAATATAAATCCTTTTGATATCTTGTTACTGCTACTCGATATACGAGTCGGTGTATGTAACTTTACGATTCGAGGATTCGTTCAGGGATTTACAGGAAAAGGAATACCGCGATCGCGAAACACGACACTCGATTTAGATTCGTCCGATATCGCATGAATATATGTTTAGAAAAATATTACTTTCCCAATTTACTGATTTACATTTTAAAATATACAATTGCGTCCTACAAATTATAATTTTTAATATTTCTTATCCCATCATTTTCTTTTTATATTCAGATGAAAATTACAAAAATCGAGTAGTATTTGTTAATGTATAAAAATAATTCATTATCAAATTTTATTAGAAATAATACAAAAACCCCAATTTGAATTCGATCCTTCTTTTCTCGTCAAAGTGTAACGTTTCTCTCGTTTATTCCTATTTGTTTTTTTGATTTGTTTCAGATTCTAATATTGTTCCTTTTATAGTTTCAATTCCTTTTTAAAACTTATCGTAGCACAAAGTGCGAATAAAACGAGGAAAAAATAAACAAAATAAAAGAAAACTAAACGAGAACCATTCGAAACAACTAATTGGTTTTCATTATTTCGTTTGTAACTGTTTTAATTAAATACGTAAAAGTACGTCAAATGTTAATATATTTCACGTTCGTATTAAGTAAAGTAATTATTATTATTGTTATCAAAATTAAAGGTATATTAAGTGTGATATAATTTTAATAAAGGTATCATTAATAAAACTTATTATTAATATACAAATTTATATAATTTATTTACATTTATTTAATTTATTTAATTTATTTAATTCATATTTATGGTTACTTTATATTCATGGTGTAACACTGATATTTTTATTCGTTTAATCGAAATGATCAGAAATTTTCTTCGATTAATTATCAACAGGGTAACGTGGAAAAGCGTATTAACAACACAGACACAAGGTACACGTTAAACGAATTTAAGTCAGGCGAAAAGAGTTACGCGAATCGCCGTTATTTGTGAAAATATTTAGGAGTATAGCTGTTAAATTGCATCACATAAATACTACCGTTATACTGTTAGTAACGTTTCACCATTCCCAATTCGCATTTAACGTTAAACGAAGTAGTCTCGTTTCGAGTAGTTGTTTACGATTGGCCAGGCTGTATTCAGTGACAATATAAAAAAGATAGAAAATATGTATACTCGTTTGGAAGGTCCTATAGTAAAGAGTAGAATGAAAATATAATAAATTTCAATCCTCTTTTACTAGCAACATCTATGATGACGATTTATAAATAAAATATATTGTAATCGGTTTAATCATTGAACTTTGTAAAAACAAATTTTACATTGTACTATATTAACCTAAATAAATCATAGAATAAATATAAAAAGAACTAATAAAAATGTATCTTTTTTTTGTTACAGCTTGGGATACTTTTGGTGGTAAGACTCGCCTTACTTCACGGTGCTTTACCGAAATTTTCGCCACAGGATAATCCTGCAGCATTTCATCCCTTTTTCCACGTTAGGTAAGTTATTTAACTTCATATTTAGAAATATATATATTATTCATTATTATCAAGAATCGTAATTTGAATTGAACATTGTCTTCAAAAATTTTTAATTAAATTGTCTATTGTGGAATTAACACAAAAAGAAGTATTTTCAGAGAAACGAACACAAACAAACAAAAAATAGAATTTAATTAAAAGGAAATAATTTTATCTCTGACAATAATTATCAAATGTTTTAATCAAATACGACGAGAGTTTAAACATTCGTTGCTGTGTTTGTTGAAAAAGGAAAAGTATGGGATTTACTGAAACAAGAAATAAACGACACCGGAAAGTTTGACTCGAAAGATCCTTTTTTTTTCTTTTTACTCTCTTTCTCTCTCTCTCTCTCACTCTTCGAATGCTCGTTCAAAAAGCCCTTTTTCGGATCAGTACAACTTTGAAAGATTTGAACTGAAAAAACGTTCTTTAGAACGTTCTCCAGTTCAGATGTTAGTCTCTGACCAGTTGAAACGAAAAAGAATAAAACGCTTTTCTATTCGAACATCGCCTTCTTCTTCGTTTCTCAAAGAAGAGTGTGCCTAGTATATTTCTTCGACTACTTTTATACGAAAATATTTGAGTAAATCTCTCGAAATGCAAGTAAGTCGAGTGGTACACCGATATTTCTGCAATTTTTCAAACTCTTATCCGTTTTACCTGATTTCCCACAAAACTTTGGTTTTCTCTTTTTGTTTTTTTTTTTCATTCGAGAATATTTCAAATAAATGAGTGACATTAATAACGAGTCTAAGATATTCGTTAAACAAAAATTAAGGAAAATATCAATTAATCTTGTAAAAAATAAAAGAAACCTCTTTCGAACGAAAGATTACTAAAAAAGAGAAGTGTAATTCTTATTTCAAATGTCAGGATGATAAAAAAAAAAGATGTTATCCCTGTTATGATTTTTACAACTCGACTGGTCAGATAGAAAATAAATTCCATTCGTCCTTCGATAGATCTAATCGAGAAAACCTAGACTATGATTCTTACTTTTCTACCGGAAATGGCATTTCTATCTTTATTTTTTTTCGACTTTTTCTGTATATCATAGCATCGACTTTTTCGACTCACACGAGCGAGCATGGGGGGGAAAAAGATTCAAAAATACGATTAGATTTTACGCATCGACGAACGTGTCCAAGGAATCCGATTTCGATTTATTCCAGTCGTCCAGCTATACCATTCCTCCTCCCCTCTCTTATTTCGCATATATATTGCTTCCTGTTTTAGATATTTTGAAAGAATGAATTATTACAATTCGTCTTTTAATGGGATTTGTGTTCTTTTCTTTTTGTTTTTCTTATTGTCAGCCAAATTAGGTTCCCGTGCGTTGAATAGTTTTTTTAAGAAACAAAAATTAATTGATATTAGGTTTGTCAAGTATGAAATGGAGCAAAAAGTAGACATAATTGAATTGAAATTGTACTAAACAAAATCTGTAAAATCTGGCAAGCATAGATAAAAAATTTTGTAAAAAATAATACTAATTGTAAATATATTTAAAATACTATAACATCTGGTAAATAATAGTATATTTGATTTGGTATATTTTATCTTAGCTGTAGGATAAGATGAAAAATTGGATCATTCGTTTGCAAAGCAATACGCAACCCTTTATCAGTTTCCGATCACCTACGATGGGTTCATAGCGATTTGCGAAAACATGTGGCTACTTTGCCCGAAAGATGAATTGCGGTTACGTGAGTAGGAAACTTTATCGACCTTTGGATTGCTTAGAGAGACAGAAATATCTGCAATATTCGAAAATCGAAGATAGACAAAATGTCGAAGTATCTTAGATGTTGTATAACCGATATGCTTTCAAATGATTCAAAATTACTTGCTCTATTTTATTTTCTATATTTTAACAAACATTTCTTATTATTACAAAATAGAAAATTAATAAAATATATTTAATTAAATTACATCAACGTTAATACCAATTATCCATAACTTATTGTCAAATAAAAACAATTGTAATTAATCATTGAACGTTTCGCGAGATTTATTCCTCTTCTATCCTTCCCATAATCATATTTTCTGATATTATATATTCAATACATTTAATAATTCATTCAGATACATTCAATGCAAAGATTAAATGTTCGCTGATACAAAAGGATCAATCAGAAAAACTAAGACGAAAGATTCGAATTTCAAGATTGCAGATAAAACTGGGGAGAAAGATAGAATGGTTGGGTATCTGACTGGAGGATGATTGGGTGAGGAGGATGAGGAAAGGGAAGGGGGGTATATGGGTTTACCCGTTCAATAATTTTAGCATATTGAAATATTATTTTGTACCATCCTAACAGTTTCATCGTCGTATCAGCGTCGTATCGATACCCCTTTCCAACACATTGTTCGTTCTTATTATTCTTCTTTCCACCCTCTCGAATCGATTCTCCCCTTACCAAATCTCATCGAAATCCTCTACCTTCCATCTCCTTTCCCCCTACTTCCTCTCCTCATCTTCTTCTTCTTCTTCTTCTTCTGCTTTCCTTTTGTCAGATCTTCTAGAATATTATACGAATATTATACGAAATACTAAAAACTGGTTCGGAATATTTTATGAGATGTATAATTCTGAATATATATATACTTGTGGGAAGAATTCATGATTATTCTAATCTACGAATTATGTTGCTTTCAAAAGTGTTGAATATTATCTAGCCTTGGGAAAAAGAAAAACCAAAATTTACAAAATTTTTAATTGAATTATTTTATATTCTTTCATATAATAAATTAAATCACGTTGAAAATTAATCCATAATCTTAGGATATCGATCGTTCTAACATTGAAATCATATTATATTATTATTATTTTTTTAAACAACGAATATATGAAATTATTGAATAGATTTTGACTTATATGCAAAGATAGTGAACAGTATCGATAGATAAAGTAAATGTTGGAGGTTTGTATACTAGGAACATACTATCTCTAGAGAGAGGATCGTTATTAGAATAAAGTATTACCTCGTTGCTATACCCAAACGAAATACCCTGGACTTACCATGAATACTAACCAACAAGGACTTAAACCATTCTCGCTTTAGAGGGTCGCCTAGAGAGAAATGAGGAGAAGAAGAGGAGAAGAGAACAGTTGAGAGGGGGGGACAGTAGATAGATGAAATATTACACGTGATGGTATATGGGAGTTCATTCTTTGAGGGCTCATTAATAGTCTACTTTATGGTGGTTATACATAATACAGTTATTCCATAGTGATTAATTTATGATTATTTTGTCCTCTTTTTATTTTTATTTTTCGTTGGTCTTTCTTTCTTTCTTTATTTCTATCTTTTTAAATATTCTTTTTTATACTGGTTGTTAAAGTCGTTTGCAGTATAGTCATATATAATAATATTCCTTTGTATTACTAAACAGGCATCACTTTCACATATTCCACAGTAGTATTGCGTAAAATATTAACGATGGTAAGAGCATCGTCTAGTAGGAAATATGCTCGACGCGTTACATTACTCTCCCCCTAGTCTCCTCTTTTCCCCCATTCACCCCATATCCCTTCTTCTCTTTCATCCTTTGGTGTTTCGAGTTTGCTGCTTCGCTTACCAAGTCGTCTTTATGGAGGTACGTTTCCTATTATATACAACCTCTGCGATTCTCCATCTTTAGTCAACTTTGTTGAAGTATATGATGTATTATGCATAGGAGTATGAATGATTAGAAGCTATGGTACAACTAAGTTAAAGCGATTTTAGATTCATTGTATATCTTAGTTTTGATTAGACGATAGTTCGAATGATGATTTCGATTTAATCGTTTTGATTTTAACGTTTTAGTTATAACACGAAAGATTGATCTTCTTAGTAATGTTTAATACTTTAACTACCACGTTGGTCACCCTATGATCCCATTCATAGGAGAATCCACCATCCACCAATCATACTAAGTTATTTACATATTAGGCTGTATGGAAAGAAAAAGAAGATTTAATTGACCGCGAGAACGTTTATTGAAATTTATATCAGAGATTGTAACTCTCGAAAAATCTTGTGTTTTCTTTTTCGTTTGGTATAATACTCGTCCAAAGATTCATAACTTTTAGGAAGGGTTTAGCTCTCGGAGACATTATAAAATATATTCCAAAAAGGGGAAAAGAGAGTAATGCGGTAAACTGTTTACATAACTTTTCTCGTAAAAAAGTTCTGCTAAACTTTTTTACTCGGTTTCCTATTTAATATCTGCTTCTTTCTTTTTTTTTTAAGGGGACATATGGGACGACGAAAAGAAAGTCTGCTGCGGTGTGTGTGTGTGTGTTGCTACATTGCTATGAATAAATAAATTCTTCCAATGAATTAATATTTATAAATATCAATCAATTTGTGTAGGGGTTAATAGCGACATAATAATCTGTCCAACATTTTAATCCGAATAAATTATGTATTTGTTAAACAGTACGCGGCAGTGTAGGGATTATTCGTTATTTTAGTTTACGTAATATATATTTATTTGCAAATAAATAATAATTTTTTTTTTCATTCTCTAGGAAAAATGTAACGTCGATCAAACAAACGGTGGTGATATTATTTTCAACAATACCCAGAGTTCAACGATTTTGTAATATAATTTGACCTGTCAGGCCGAATATATTGCTCTCGACGCGTGATTTTCAAATATGATAAAGTATTCCTCGATAAAGAGCATTTCTGATTTCGATAGATACATTAATTTTTGTCGACAGTAGATATTGATGAAGTACCCTCTCCAATGGTCTAGATTGAAACAACACTACACGTAATTTTCTTTTATTTTTTTTTTGACGCCCCTATCTTAACTAATAAACTACTTTAACAATTGGATAACAAAATCATTTTCTAATGGCTTTTTCAAATTGTTATCTCTCTCAGTTTATATCTTTCAAATAGACACATTCAATCTATATTTTATAAATACTATTAAACATATTATATATAACTGATGAAATATGATTTTAAATTCTTCATCAATTTAATATTTTTTATATTGATTTAATCAGTACCTTCCAACATTGAATAAAACTTTAATCAACTTTTCTACCGTTTAACAATCACTGAATAGAATATCAATTAATAATAAGTAATTACTTTTCTAGATGAAAGTCGATACCTGAACGTGTAAACCTCAAAAGAACACTTCGATCTACGAAACAATTAACTACAACTATTGCAATGATTCTAAACTAATAAAAAGAATAATTTTGTTATAACAAAATAACGTGAGACAGAAACTCGGTGGTTACATTTTTCGTGGGTAACTAAAATCAACTTGGATACACAAGTTTCATTTGTACAAATGTTGAATCGTGATGACACGGTATGGTTAAACATGACACAGGTATTTTAGTCTTCTAACTGAAACCATGTTCTATTAGAAAGACATAACAGCGTCAATGGGTGAAAATGGAATGGGATGTTTGAGGACAGATCGAAGTTTTCTCGTAAATTACGTGCCATCGTGAGCAGTGCTTCGAGCTTCGGATTCCAATCGTCAATGTGATCCTGTCGATAGAAGAAGAAGAAGAAGAAGAAGGATAAGAAAAGGAAAGAAGAAAAGAGGTACCCTGTTGTCGTTGTTGATCGATTGGTTGATACCACAACAGCATCCTTTTCTCGATCATCCGGTGTGTTAACTCTTTTTGGATGTTCAAAACCGTATATCCATTTTCCTTGGTTTGCCGTTCATACTCGGCCGATTAATTCTCGTTACCCCGTTAGAAAAGTTTCACGATAAAACTAACGGTTTCACGATCTTCTCTAAAACTCTAAATCGAAGAAAGTTCCTTCTAGAACCATTTATCAGTTTAAGGTGTCTTCTTGTAACTGTATCGTGTTAAACCCGAGCTCTGCTTATCCCAACTATCCACAAAGAACAGAATCAAAGGATAGAAAGGGAAACAGCTTTCTAAACCATTATTGAATTGATCTCTCAGTAAACTTGTTCTTAGATAGAAACCCTAAAAAAAGAATTTATCTTGCTAGGTCACGGTTAACGTCTATGGGTTTTACAGAAACTTGTTAAACCGTGTGAATGGATCTTGCTCATCCCATGTTTCTTTTTTTATTTTGTTCATTTTTATAATACAAAAAATCAAACATCATTGACTTTAGAATTGTACAATGAGATTAAATTTATTCTGTACCATATTTTCTCATCTCGTTTTATAAAATTGACATTTTTGAAAATGTTTTGAAAGTGTTTTTCAAAAAAACCTTTCTACGGATTTATGATTTGAAGTATATTTTTGCACCTATGCGATTATACCAACCAAAACTGAAAACGTCTCACGTTCAGTTAATACCACTAGTCAACTATGAAAATATACTGAATTTCTTTTTTGCCATAAGCACGGTTCAACCCTTCTTCTTCTTCTTCTTCTTCTTCTTCTTCTTCTTCCTTCTTATGGATAAGGATGAACTTTGTATACTTCCCCCACTTGCAATTTATGCTTCGTTCAAGCACCTGCTCTCTCAACGTAGATGGTAGGAAATGCGCCAGAGCTTAGGGAAACTTCGTCTATGAGTTTATCGTAAAGATTCATGGATAATATACACCTAAGTTGTCTATAATTAGCATTATTCACAGGAAATGTCTAGACGAGTTGTTTTTAGTTAACCGATATGATTTTATACTTTATAAATATACAGGTTTTTAATAGATATACTGTTGATTTATTCAGAATCATTTTTTCTTTTTCTTTTTTTAACAAATTATCAGTCATTAAAGTGTTATTAAACTCGAATATGCTTGAATTTATCTCGTTTGATAAATAACTTTATATTTTCTCAAGTATATATATATATTTTTTATAAATAAACCTAATATATATATATTGGATTGGTGGAATAAAAATGTCGGGTTTTCCCATTAAATTGTGGCAAAAAATTCGACATTTCTTTTCCACCAACTCGATATATCTTCTTTGCAAAAAGGACATCCTTTAAATTAAATTAATCGATCGTGAGCCCCCGTAACTTTAACGTGACTTTATTTAACATTTTTCTTCTATTTTCCTTCCTTTTTATGAATGTAAAGTAAAATATGAGAAGACTTTGATTTTCTGTTGTATTCATTTTTCTTTTTTCTATTCTTTTTTTTTCTTTCGAATCACCGGAGATTCTGATGTGGGAATAAAACGTCTCGGACAAAAGCTACGGCGTTGGTGCTGTCGAGTGCACGTAATTAGTTATATCCGGAGGGTCTAGGAAAGCACTCTCTGACAAGTTCCCAAGGCTGTAGAAAATTTTATACCTTAGCGATGGAACAAAGGCATCTAGATGATATCAAACAGCTTTTGTGGCTTTTTTCACTGGCTTTTCCGGCCGACATCAAAGAATTAGTGACCGTGATGTTATTGGGTCTTCTTTATCACTGAGACCATAGAACATCTTAACTTTTTTTTTTCCTACTGGGTTGGGTGGTATACGCTAAAAACTTCAGAATAGCTAAAAGTAATGCTGACAAAACTTTTCTTTAGATTTCTTTTTTTTCCCCTGGTATGATTTTTTTTCTTTCTTTCTTTTTGTAGATAAAGCTCATTATTTTCTTTCAAATTCAATAGTATAATAAATCATTCGATTAAAATTGAATCTCTAACCGAGTTAAAAATAAAAGATAAAGATAAAAATTAATAAATAAAATATACAAAAATTATACACGATATAAGTTCTATTAGCAAGTATTAAAGAATAATTTACTACTATAAAAAAATTATCTACAATGTATATTATAATCTTTAAATCTGTATTACACGTCTAGATTTATTACCAATTGTATTACCTTTTCTGTATTAATAGATTCACCCCTTTAAATAAAATTAAATAAAATAAATGTCAATAACATCAAAGTGTTTATTACACCGAAAAAAAACCATACGACAAATCGCAACGAGTTTCAAACAAGAACTTAATCTAGATTATTTTGTTGATAAGTAAGATAGTGTCGAAGTATAAGTTTTAAAGAGGGAATAAATAGGAGAAGGCGTTGAAGAGGATAGATATAAAAACAAAAAAGAAAAAAAAGTAGAATTGTAGAAAGGATGGTAGATAAAGAGACTGACAGAAAGAGATAAAGAAAGGAAGAAAGAAAGGAAGAAATATAGGTAGGAAAAATAAAGCATCATCGGATACGCCAGCTACAGAGTATCCAATTAGTCGGCACTCAAGAGAGGACAGTACACAGTTGTAGAGTGAAGAACGCCTAGAGGCAGCTCCGCCTAGAATCAACCTACTATAGTAGTACATTCCCGTGGTTTGTAGTTTTGTGCATCTGCCACTCCACCCGCTTTAGCCCATTTCCACGAGGCGCTATAGCTTGCGGTATACAAGAAGGACTACTTAACTTCGCTTCGTTGCTTTCCAACGCGTATCGTCCCAAACCCGTCTCTCCTATCTCTATCTCTATCTCACTCTATCTCTCATTCTATCTCTATCTCACTCTATCTCTCATTCTATCTCTCTCTATCTCTCTCTCTCACACTCACTCTCATTCTGCCTTGTGGTATGCTTCTCCTTCCGCACGAAGTCCTTCATTCACTCTTATACTCGAAGAAGGAGACTACCACTACCATTGCTACAAATGGATTGTACCATCATAATGAAGAGACTTCATTCTCTCGCATCTTCTTATAACTATTATATATATATATTCTTTATAAAATGCTTTTCATCATTCTTGGTTGAGGCTTTACAATGAACGTGCGATTCTATTCTATAAAAGTAATTCTATGTCATTTCGATGAAGTTAATAAATTCCTAATACTGGGTTGGATCGTTGCTTTTGCTCTATACTTGTGGTTTTATCTATAACTGATAGTCGTATCATTTATGTTTGACTGTGGTGTTTAAGAATGTTTTCATATTTTTCGTTAATAGTGAAATTTATTATATTATAACAATTTTATAAATTAAAAGCACCTTTGAATTCTGAGTTGCAGTTATGATTGTAATGCAACTGAAAGTTCTACCATATCCCTTACTAATTTTCTCGATAGTTGTTTGCCTAATTCCACTTTTTTTTACGGTGTACATTTAATGACTAATTGCATCTTTCATGTATCGGTCCAGAATCTACCTATTAAAAAATGTAACACAACTATTCTCGAAATTATTTTCAAACTATTATTTTTGCACAGAGTCCAATATACGTGATTATAGATTATACGAAGTTGTAAAGTTTCGTTGAATAATGTCTAGGAGATAAGAGAATAAGAGCATCGGACATTTGAAACTTGCAACACGCATTTGCAACGAGCTTCTTAACTTTGCAATAGGGGAACGGTAAAAAAGGGTCGGCGGATAAATTTTCTACGAGTTGTGTTTTCTCTTTCCTTGTTGAATTGTATAGCGAGTTATAAATAATAAGTCAACCGATAAATGTTAATAAAACAGTATCAAATATATAACGTTACGATGTTTCCTAATGGATAAGAAAAGAAAGAAATAATTTATTAATATATTTATTATTAATAAAAATAATAAAATGTTGGATTTCTTTGGCCATAATTCAATGCAGGAAAAATCCAACACTTTTTTTTCTCCATCAACCGAAGAATATCTTTGAATACGTGAATTTCTGGAAGTATCACACAGAGAACATTGAAAGTAAATCTAACATATATGACCGAAGTAATGTCAATCGGAGTTATCATACGTACACTTTCCAGTTCTCGGCACATATATATCATTATTCTGTGGCTGCTACATGCATGGTTGCACGATGTTGAGACCGCAAGGGATGTCGTTGACATCTCTCGACGATGTATTCCTGTACACGTGGTTGCGCAACGAGCTCTGATGTTTCAGCGTGTCCTGCAAGCTCCGCATGCCGTTATCCCTATCAACATCTTCCGTTCATTACAACTTGACAGAAGGTATAACAGTTGAATAGATGAAAAACAATCATATTTTCGAGATATCAAATTCTAATGAAATCAAATTTATTCTGTAAATGTTTATTATTTATTTCGTTCAATTATCCAATGAAAATAAGGGAAAGGTAATGTTTCGTATTACTAATAAATTTTATCTAACTTAAATATTTTTTTTTCATCATAAACTATTATACAAATCATAAGCTCAACAGGTTGGACATTAAGAATTATGGGTGTATCAACGTAATACACCTACTGAATTAAAGTTACAGTAGTATAAGTATTTCTAGAAAATTCATCTCTTATATAATCATATAATTATCTCTTTTAATTGAAACATTATATATTATCTTATGAGATATCATCTTAATCCATATCATTTCTATCTGTAATCCATTAATATATTCATATCTTATATTATTAAGTGAGAAATTATTTTTTCAAGCCAATAAAAAGGTACTTTCATCTTCTCCTTTATATATTTTATTATTTTCATTTCAACTCATGGAAAGGAAAAAGAAAATAGAAAAGATACAAATGATTTTCGTCAATATCGTGCATTGAACCAACCTTACTGCGAATTTCTCTACTAACACACACACACACAAATACACATACGAACATAATCGTTGAAATAGAGTTAACGTCCTATCTATCTAAACGCACGGTTGGCCCGGGATTGCACACCACAAATTATCTAGCACAAGAGGTTCCACCTACTAATTTCCCCTCTTTGCACCGTACCCCTAACTTCACTGTCACCATCACTAGCTTCCAGCATATACTTTTCCACCAATTTCCTCATCCTTCTTCCCTTTTCTCTCTCTTCTTCTGTCTCCTTCTCTTTCTTCTTTACTCATCGTCTTTCTTTAGCACGTGCATGCATAATACGAAAGAGAAATCAAATGGAAGACTCTCTCAAAGAACTTTATTCATCGAGATTTCTTTATCACAAACACCTTAATAAACTTCTTATCCTTTTCTATCAATCTTAACGTTGAAAAATAAGTTTAAATCTAAGTCCTTTCCTTATTTACATATCGTACAAATGTAACCCCTTTTTAAATGAGATTACACATTTTAAGGATGACACGTTTATTTATAAAAATTAATCCTAAGCTCTTGTATTTGAGAGACAAGTTTGAAAGAAAAAATAAACTGTATTTTAAATAAATCCGAGATCGAAGGTAACTAATTTCTTTTTTATTTAGCGGTGCAACAAATTATGTTAATAATATCGTTGCATTTCATTACGTTAGGTATTATTCAAATATCGGGTAATCCTTGAAAAAGGAATATATGATTATTATTTATTTATTTATTTATCAAAATACAAATAACAAAAAGTATTCGTTTATCGTATTTTCGAATAAATCGTATTTCGAAATAACAATCGACGTATCGACAATGAGATTAGCATTGTATACGTCAGAGTTATCGTACACACTGGATATAGGTAATTGTTCTTCCCTTAGTGGTGGGGAAAAGGGGGAAGAGTAGATATACACGGGTGCTAGAGAAAAGCCGATGTTCGTGTGTGCGTTTAATTAAACTGGATGCAAGGGACCAATTAATACCAACTCGGTCATTAATGAACGAAGAAAGCTCGATTCTCGAAGAGGAGTTAAGAACTGTACGTTGAAGTATATTACGCTACGATAGTTATATGGGGTGATGTACATGTGTTTTTCTTTTGCGTTTATTTATTTAAAAGAAAGAAAAAAGAAAGTTAAATACACCAGGGATAGATAGAAATAAAAATAAAATAAAGTAGGATACAACGTACGTTTGCAAATTGTTACCATAATTTATTCTCTGTAATAGTTTATTGTCTCATTCCATATTTTGTTTTCCATTTATTTCATTTTCTACAGTTTTATTTTTTATTTTTAATAATCGCAGATAAATATCTATTGTTTTTTCTATCCATAACACTATCTACTAACGGAAAGATCAAGTGCAAAATTTCTTTTTTTTTCGATTCGATCGTAAAACTGATCCTCGTCCTACACTCACGTTACTACCCATTCCATAGGAAGTGAATAGGTGGGTATGGGGAAGAAGGATAACTTTCGAAACGTAATAACTGTTAATTCGATTTCGTTGAAATAATATCGTGAGCCGTAACGATAAGCGTCGTAACCGATTGTCATAAAAATAATTACCAAAATCTCACGCGAATATCCAACTCCCTCCTCTTTCCCACTCACCTCGAAAACATTTTATTCCGCGTTAGTACCTGTATACTGAAAAAAATATCGAATGTATTGTATACACCTGCATGTTTTTCTACATGTGTGATGTGTATGTACGTATGCATGCATGCATGCATGCATGCATTTATGTATGTATGCATGTATGTTTGGCGTTTTCTCCGATAACGGATATCGATTTGTACGTGGCCGATACTCTCTTCCATTACCTCACACCCCTTCCATCACATTCTCCATTCTCTCCTTCAATCCCTTTCTTCTCTCTCTCTCTCTCTTTTCCACTCTTCCTGGCCCCCTTCTTTCTCTCTCTTTGCGTACAAATCACCCATATACCCCATATATACACCAACCGACTGTTTTCCGAACATTATACAGCTCACTGAATAATCGAAAATAAACCCACCGATGTATTTTTGTGTATTACCTGTAAAATAATCCACCGGACGATACTCCGCGTCGCGGTACCTCGCCAAAATGATCGTATCGTACTGTACCGTACTGTACCGTACCGGTACAATATATATGTATCCTTGCAAAAGGAATGAAACACACTAGTACACTCTGACGTTACCCCGTTCGTTTCGGTTTTCACGCTTTATCCGCGACCCTCCCTCTCTCTCTCCTCCTCTCTTTCTCTCTCATCGATCTCGTCGTCTGTAGTTCGTATTTTTTTATTTTTTTCTATTTTTGGTTTCTTCATACATCCAACCGTTGTTACAGTGGTGCTAATACCGTGAAACTAATTAAATTATTCCCACTCTCATACATACCACTGTCCGATTATTTCGTACAATACTGGAAACACTCTATATTCGTCTTAATTATTTTATGACACCGTGTACGCGTATTATAGTAACACGTGACGTAATCCAAAAAATAATAACGCTGACGTGGTTGATCGATTTGACACTTTCGTATTATTATTATTATTAATTCGACACATATCGTATAGAATTTTCTTGGTAGTGACACATAACACGAGTGAATTCTCCGAATATTCAACCGATCGATGTTTGTCAAGCTATGTCTTATAATAACTCATTCCTCTCTCTCTCTCTCTCTCTCTCTCTCTCTCTCTCTCTCTCTCTCTCTC
>JACGTP010000967.1:0-14989 GCA_023678845.1 Mischocyttarus mexicanus
CGGATACAGTGAGGTCTCAGGAGTATTCGTACTGGGACTCATTGTATATATATACATATATATATACACACATAGGTATATCATATACAGGATGACCCAAAATTAACAAGCACAGGAGAAACGAAAAGTTCATCGAAATGAATTTCAATAAAAATTCATTCTCGTAATAATTCTTCTTTCAATGCTCTATTAGAAAATATTAAATAATTCTTTTTTTTTTTCCTTATTGTTTTTCTATTCACGTTGTTTTGTTCGTTTAGTATAATGCTAGTCAGAAGAAAAGAGAAAAAAAAAGATACAAATAATAAAAGAAAGAAAAAATGATACGAAGAAGCACGTATTTGAGTAAAACCATGCTGAGGAATTTTTGGGGACATCCTGTGTATCCGTAAACGCGAGCAAGCGCCGTTTTACCAGTGGATGGATGTGTGCTATTCAGTCAAAAATCTCGTCTTGTGATTTTCTCAATGTCGTTGATTGTGTCGTATTATACATACATGTGTATATACATATATATATACACGTATGGTACATTGCTCGACGTGATGACGTGTGTATGCATATATATATATATATATTACATATAATATAATTATTATAATATTATATCATTGGTGGAAAAATAATGTCGGATCTTCATTCACATTTCAATGTGAAAATTCGACATTTCTTTTCCACCAACCAAATATTATAATTAATCATTTGTATAATATATAATATATAATATATAATAATATTTGGTTGGTGGAAAAATAATGTCGGATATTTAGCCACATTTCAATGGGAAAATTCGACATTATTTTTCCACCCAACCTAATATTATATATATATTTATATATATATGGATACACATGCATAAGATCAGCACATGTCTCTCTGTTGTTACATAATGATTGTTAAAACGATCGATTGTATGCTGCAACCACGTCGTCGTCGTCGTCATCGTCGTCTTCTTCGTCGTCGTCATCGTCGTCGTCGTCGTCTTCTTCGTTGTAATCATCATCGTCGTTTTCGTCCTTGACAACTTTGTCATCGTCTTCCGTCGTCTTCCGTCGTAATCGTCGTCGTCGTCATCGTTGTTGTGTCGTCTGTGCCTTGCTGAATAAAAAAAGTAATAAAAAAAAGATATAAAATCACACGTGCTTAGATAGTATTCAACGATGTTATCGCTTTTGTGTCACCTATGCTAATCTAACAGTAACGATATTGCACTAATCGCCGATATAATAGATTATAGAAAATAAGAGGACACAAAATTAGAAGCAGAAAATTATTTATCAACTTTGGTGTACGAGGAATAGAATGAAATTAAAAGAAACAAATTAATTCGAATTATAAATCACATTTTTTTCAATTGAATCATCGATCTACTATCCAATAAAGAGAATAAGATTTGTTATTATTATTATTATTATTATTATTATTATTATTATTATTATTGTATTTTTAAAATATTCTTTTTGGTGATTGGATTGACAAATTTCCAATACAGACATGGTTGTTTCTTGTTTTCTTGATGATCAAAACTTTTCAATCAAACATCGCACGTGTTTTCATATTATTTGAAAATAAATATTATTCATTATAATTTATTTATCATTAATCGTTTATTCATAACTAATTATTATTATTATTATTATTATTATTATTATTATTATTATTATTTCAAATACTTGTCTCTACTTTGATAGTCTCGTTACTATTATTACCATGATTACAATTTATTCATAAATGATATTTCCGAATAAATTTGCTAATCAAAATATCTTGACGATTGTACCATATTGTAAAGTCAAATACTAATGAAATAGAAATATTATTCAGTCAAAATGTGTTGTAAGGATTAAAAATTATATTAAAATTTAACAAAGATAGAAATGCTAGAGAGAAACTAACAAATAAATATTCAAATAAAGGAGATAGAAACTTAGAAGAGGGGTACGGTTTAAAAAATTAATTTAAAAAGAAAATACTAAAAGTAAAGAAGAATTGCAGTCGTCGTTTACAATCTCAACAGAAACATCGTTGCAACTTGACACCACTCATATGCATTTATTCTCTCAACAATTGCATGTCATATAATACATACATATATTCAACATTTCATAACATTTCTCTCTCTCTCTCTCTCTCTCTCTCTTTCTCTCTTTCTCTCTTTCTCTATTTCTCTCTCTCTCTCTCTCACTCTCTCTCACTTTCTGTTATTAATTTTTTTGTCTTTAAGGGGGCCAATACATGTAAAATTTACAAAAAATCGATATTTCTTTTTTTTGTTTTTTTTTTTTTGCATAAATAGTTAGAATAACATCTAAAAAATATGCCTGTAAATTTTCAGAATAAAATTTGCATTATTTTTTGATTTATAATTCGTTAAAGTGCGTTTTGCCTTAACTCTACGCTCAAGCACGCTTGAGTATGTATCGGAATGGAAAAAAAAAAGGGCAACAAAAAAAAAGCTCGTCTAGCACGTGAAAAAGAGCTTAGGAAGAAGAACGAGTTCTGTGAACATACCAAAGGACTACTGTATGAGTCTGCAATCTCTGAATAGTTAGTAAGACCCTGTAATCGTAGTTTCTATGTGTCAAAACTTTAAACGCGTTTTTCTCGAAAGCACTTTTTTCAAATTGCCAGGAAAGATAACTCAAAAAGTTCTTAACCGATTTTAATGAAATTTGACACGTATCTTCTCTGTAGTATTAGTTCCTCGTTCTATCTAGAAAATTTCAAAAAAGTTTTTAAAAACTACTATTTTTGATCGAAAAACCAACTAAGAAACAGGCTAAAAATCAGATATTGTTTTCCGATAAGTGCCAATTCATGATTTTTGTACTTTTCTGATTTTTCGTTGGTGTAACTAGAAGATTTATGTTTTATGAAAACACTTGAAGCAATGTTTTTCAAACGAAAGTCTCAAAAGATTCGTCAGTACGGTCATCATTTAAAAAAAAAGAAATAAAATGTGTGTTTCATGTAATGAAATATATAATAAATGAATATATGTTTTGTCAAAAAGATTCAGTAACTCTTTTCCATATAAATAAATACGCCTCTGAAAAACGGCTGAAAATAAGGCTATTACATGTATCGTCCCTCTTAAATCTCTCATTGTCAAACAATTTTGACACAAAATGAATTAATTTCTTCCTTAAAAAAAAATTATTTTATCCAATCAACTTGTTCTTTTTCGAGAAATGACATTTCTTAGAATGCAATTATCTTTCAATTTATCTTTCATATTCTCATTTTGATATTTATCATTTAATTTTATTCCATCGTACGTCCTGAAGCCATGAATCATCGAATCGTTTTCCCACACGTTGTGTTAACAAAAAGAAAAAGAGTAATTATAAATATAAATAATCGTGGGAAAATAATATCCAATCGAAAGTAAAAACGATTCTTTTGCATATTTTAGTTTGAAAAAAAAAACAAGGCCACCTGTTACAATTTGGGGTGGGAAAAAAAAAAAAGGAAAAGTAGGAAAATGGAATTTCGATCGAACAAATAATCTTTTTTATTGTCCCCCATCAGTTTTCCAGTTTCTGGAAACCAACCAACCAACCAACCAACCAACCAACCAACCAACCAACCAACCAAATCTTTACGTTTAATATTAAATCTTCATGAAAAAATTAGATTAAAATACTCGCAAAATGTATTAAGTAATCCAACGTTTTAATCGAGTTTTCGTAAATTTTTATAAACCCATCTCCCCACTTTCTAAAATTTTAAGGGAATCTAGGTAAAAATATATAATTGGATGTATAATTTGTTTTTTTTTTCGATGTAAATATTAAGTTGGTGGAAAAGAAATATCGTATTTTTAGCCACAACTCAATGGAAAAAATCCGACAAATTTTTTCCACCCACCCATATACAAATATTAATCCTACTTCAAGTCGGTTTTTTTTTTATTTGTTTTTTTCTTTATCGACGAGTTATTATCAACCCTCTTTTTCTTCAACAAAACAATCCGCAGTCGTCTGATCTCGTCGACGTATGTTTGTCTATTTTTTTTCTTTTTTTTTTGCTCTGCTAGTTTATTACATACATCCCCATTTTCTTTTATTATTCTCGAGCTATACCTTTCGGTGCATCCAATATCTTTTTTTTTGTAAGAGATAAAAGAAAGAAAGAAAGAAAGAAAGAAATGAAGAAAAAGATGATTTGAAGTCTCTCAACCGATGAGAGAATACGAATTGGGAAGACTCTACAAATTTGATTGACAATCCTCCCCTGTTGTGTTGTACATCTCAGGACTCGTAAGAAATAGCGAATACTCGTTTCCGTCGCTAACGATTCCTCTTTTTACCTTTTTTTTCTTCTCTTTTTTCTATTTCCTCTGCAAATTTCGTCGGAAGGCACCATGCTCGCGTATAAACGAAGACTCGTTTCTGTATACTTTTCTTGTTGTATTATTTATTTATTCTTTTTCTAACAAACTAATATTTATTTCAATTAGAAAGCAATGAAAAATATATATTCACGATTAATCTTTATCCTCACCGGGAAGTAATAATAAATTTATTTCATAAGAAACTTCATTCTGTTAAATAAGATAATAACCTTTACCAGGGAATGACCTGAAGAATTGTGACAATAATGACGAGTGACGAGTGTAGAAACTGATGCAGGATGAATGGAGTTATGATATTTGAAATAGGAATCAGGATATAATTATATTTGGGAAGATAAAAGGATTATCAGTCAGAGTATGGTTCTTGCCCTATTGTCTAGAGTTAGTTTAACGATCGTCCTATATGATTATACACAGCTTAAAACTGATATCAACGCAATATATCCCCACTGATTAATTAGATAAATAAGTTTATTCTTAATCTGTAATGAATGCTCTTCTTGACTATTCACTGATTTCACTGATTACTGAGTGTGAACTTGTACACAATTAAATGCAGACTTATCGATTAGACAAGATACAGACTCATTAAGTGACACAGGGTTTCAGACTTGTATGTCTGATACAGGATTACGGACTTGTAAACTAATACAGGATTGATTCTAACTATTGGAAACTGAAGAAATAGAATAATGATATTCGTGCAGCCTTTCGTCTTCCCTTTTTATAGATAATTCTTGGTTTCCCCTTCTCAGTCCAGCTACTTCCTAGCAAGACGAATCAGCTCCAAGAAAATGCACTTCTTCTCCCCAATTGACTAATTAGATGACGCCTACGATCCTCATTGGGTCGGGGAGCTAACACCAGATGACTGCATTTCGGGGATACAAAGTCCAGAAGGTATTCGGACCTAAGATACGAATGTTTACACAGAATAGCTTGGATGATTTATAGTTTTTAACAGCCGAAAGGATAGATGTAGTTTTTAGGAATTAGAGTATCGTTCGGTCTCTCTTTTCCACTCTTCTAAGAGGTCCCGATGCGTGGGAAAGGTCGATTGGCTAGTCCCTAACTTACTGCTTTAACTCATCATCGATTACATGACCCACGTTTATAAGACGAGGAAAATATCGAGTACAGGGAAAACAAAAAGAAAATGTCTTGAAACGTAACAATGTATACAATGTTTTGAAAAAATTCACAAAAAAGAAATAGTTCTCTTATGTATGTAAATATGTAAAAGAATTTTGTTATTTACAATAATCACCTATCCTTATTAGATTGACACTGACGTGTACCACCGGTGGTACACGGTGGTACACGGTGGTACACCTCATCGCGAACCTGTTAAAATATTAATATTTGTAAAATTGTAAATTCAACGAAAGTGGAATTTCATCGAAATGTCGTAGCAGCATTTTTGGGATACTAACTCGTCGTTTTTCAAAGGAACACGAAAAAGGAAAATGCGCACGAAACGCATAAAAAAAAAAAGGAAAACTTGGTTCGCTGAGTGCTTGCGTCCGTATTTCAAGTTGCCTTTCTCTCTCTCTCTCTCTCTCTTTTTCTCTTTTTCTTTTAAACAGAAACTCTCCTATCTCATCTTGATGAGAAAGAAGTACGAAATGGTCTTGAACGGTACCTCACCGTCACCGACGACAATTTTAACTTTAATCACAACGTAACAGCAGCAGCAGCAGCAGCAGCATAGGAATACTCTCGGTACTCTGCATTTCGGGTAATTATTGAGATGAAACATTCCTCCGTTAGGTAGTGTTGATTGAAAAATCTCGCACTATAATATTCTCTTTTTTCCCTTCCTTCTAACCCACTCCCTTCACCCGTTTTTACTTTCCTTTTCTTCTCCTTCTTTCCTTTTTTTATTCCCCTTCCAACACGAAACATGGATTTAAAAGTTTCATCTTTAACTAAATTCCGACAATTTCTTCTTTTTGTTTTCTCCATGTTGTAAAAAAAAATAATCATACAAATAATAAATAATAAATACCAAAGGAAAAGAAATTACTAACACGCTCAAGGACAAAATTTGTTCCCCCACCCCTCCACCAAAACCCTTTTATTTAGGCATCGATAATCAAATCTCGGACAAGTTACGTCCATTCAAAAATTAGGATCCTTGATACGTTTCCTCGTACGTAGGAATCCTTTTAAAGTCAATCCTGATTCTATTCATCAGAAGACTATCACCTTTGAAGAAGACTATCAGTTTTGAAACAACAGAAAAGATCCGATGAGTATCGTTTGATGCAATTAAATCGAATATTGCATTAGGAATTTTGGGAAAGAACGAAAGAGAAAGAGAGAGAGAGAAAGAGATTCAAATTAATTTCGTTGGTTGGACGAGAATAATGCAAGGTGAAAAAAAGAAGGGAAAGATGTAATAACTTATACGACTGATAAGAAAAATAAATAAATAAATAAATAAAGAAGNAGAAAATTTGTCATCCATAAAATTGTGACAAAAATTCATCGTCTGACAATGAAGTAGCAATCAGGTACCATTAAAGGGATACTCTTGAAAATACACTGACATTTCTATATATACATATATATATATATATATATATATACGAAGAGTTATTTCCGGTCAAGATCACAGACCTCTCTTTCTTCTACTATCTCCAATCTTTCGTTTGTAATAAAGGTTGGTATAGATAGTACTAGAAAAAGTAAGAGGAGGAAGAGTAGAAATAGAAAGAGTACAAAGTAGGAATATTCTCTCTCTCTCTCTCTCTCTCTCTCTCTCTCTCTCTCTTTTCTTTTCTTTCTTTCTCTCACTCTCTGTGACAATAGAATTTCAAATGAGACAATTCGGTCGAATTATCCTTCGTAACATATTTCCACTTACATTTTCATTCGATATTACAAAAGATTTTGTCAGGCATAATTATCGGGATATTCCAAGTTATTACGGAATAATGCATCACCCATCCACCCTTTCCTCCCCTTTCCCTTTCCCTTCTTTCCCTAGACGATTCGACTATATATTTTATATAAAAACAAAAAGGAAAGGAGTAAAAAAAAAAAACCTACCTTCGTTTCATTTTTTTCCTTTTACTTTTCTTTTTCTATCATCTGTTTTCTCTTTTACTCTCTCTCTCTCTCTCTCTTCGTTTCTACTTCCTCACCCTACATCTATCTATCTCTTTCTCTTACCAAGAGCTTTTGTATCCTTGTTGAAAAAAAATTGTTCAAAGCTTTGTTAGGATGATTGATTGCACAACGACAGGATTTTGCGAGTCATGATCTTTGATCACGTCAGAAAGAAATACATAACAACGAGTGAACTTTACCTTCCTTCTTCCCTTTTTTCAACCCGAAACGTTGTCAACAGAAAACGAAACAACAAATAAATGACAACGAGTACGAGTACGATGTACGATGTACGATGTACGACTTACAACTAATTGTAAGAGACACTACTACGATGATGATGATGATGATTCTGATGATCCAACAGCTGACCTGACCTAGATCCTTTTGTTAACTTTTTCCAAACATTTTTTTTTTTCCTCTTATTCCAAAGAAATCTGTATATTAAAAATATATCCTTCCTTCCTTCCTTCCTTTCCTTCGTTTCGTCGATACTCATTTTCTCTCACACACACTTGAATAAACATTTTCACGTGATACACACACACACACACACACACACACACACACACACACACATACACACGCACGCATGCATCATTTTAATCCACTGCGTTTGTTTCTTGTTGGTTTTTATTTTTATTATTTTTTTTAACGTATTATTATTATTATTATTATTATTATTATTTATTATTATTATTATTATTTCTAAAATAAGTCGATTGAAGTTGTTGTTAAATAAAAAACAAACAATTTTTCTACCTTGTCCAGTTCCAGCAACCGTTTACATTTATTTCTAGTTTTGACAATCTTCGAAAGTAGGATGAAAGAATCAATGTATGGGTTGTTGATTTATTTATAAACCGATAGAAAAGAAATTAAGAATTAAATCTACGTAGGGTAAAACTAATTCAATGTTCTTTCCTCTTTTTTTATTTTTCTTTGTTTGTTTCCTTAGATTTTATTTATTTATTTATTTATTTTTATATAAGCTCGAAGAAAAAATCGGTTCGAACGATTCCAAATTGTTTTTCTGAAGTTAAAGAAAAGTCTGTCTCTTCTTTAAAGGAGTTTACGAACGAGTTTTGAACTCGAGGTGTGGAGGAGTTGAGAGAGCGAAACGTCGAAAAGGGGGAGAAGATTGTGAGTAAAAAGATAAGAAAAGAAAAGAAAAGAAAGTAAGAGAGAAAAATTTGGTGATGCTATTGAAACGAAACTAGAAGAAACTTTTAATCACGTTTATTTATTTCGTTTTACCGATCAAATTGTTTCGTATGTTGTATCGACACCTAAAATTAAATTCACATTGAAATGTATTATATTGAAAATGTCTTATCAAAATTTCACCAAATGGTTTTTCTTTGAAAAAACCAAAATTCCGTACAACTATTTCTTAGATATTATACTAATTATTATTATTATATACTATAAGGTTGTAAAGTATGAAATAGAGCAAATTTCATATTATTTAATTCAATCGCACGCAACCTCATTTAGATGCCATATTTTGGCATAATTTGTTCTTCGTACGAAAAGTACATATTTTCCTCTTTCTAACTCATATTTCAGTTTGAACAAATTTCCAATAGTTTTTTTTGTATAGGCGATTAAACGAGACCATGGAAATTAGTGAAATTCGTGTGTCGATGAAGTACGAGTTCCACTGTGGAGCCATAACACGGCAAGTAGTTGCCGATATCAATAGTGTGTTCGGTATTTAAGTGGCTAGAAACAAGACTGTAGCTCGTTAGTTTACAAAATTTCGTTCGGAAGATTTCAACCTGTTTAATGAACCACGTGATCGACCCAAGACTCAGGTGGATAATGTCGTCCTGAAAGCCACTGTGGAAGCGAATCCCAACCAAAGTGTAAGTGAATTATCATTAATGTACAATGTATCAATGCAAACAATCTTGATTCATTTAGCACAAATCGGTAAAGTGAAAAAGCTGGACAAGTGGATACCACATGGTTTGACCGATGCACAGAAGGAACGAATACTCGACGCGTGTCTTTCTCTTCTTTTTCGCAACAAAGCTGAACCATTTCTCAATCGAATTGTTACGCGTGATGAAAAATGGATCATGTACGATAATCGTAAGCGTTTATCGCAATAGTTGGACAAAGATTAACCACCAAAACACTGTCCGAAACTAGACATCCACCAGAAGAAGCTGATGGTCACTGTTTGGTGGTCTGACTCAGGTGTCATCCACCACAGCTTTATGAAACCTGGCCAATCGATCACGGCGAATGTCCACTGTTATCAACTAGACGAAATGATAAGAAATCTTGCGATTAAACAGCCAAAATTAGTTAATCGGATGACTCGAATCCTCCTGCACGACAAAGTTCGACCACATGCTGCAAGAATGACCGTGTCAAAGCTACAGAAGTTGAAGTTGGAAACTCTCCGTCATCCACCGTATTCGCCAGACCTTGCTCCCACTGACTATTATTTCTTTCAAAATTTAAACAACTTTTTATCTGGAAAAAAATTCAATTTCGCACAAATTGTCAAAATAGGGTTTCAAGAGTTCATCGACTCCCGTGATCCAGGCTTTTACAGCAAAAGGATAAATGAGTTACTTCTAAAATGGCAACAGTGTATCGATAATATGGGTGCATACTTTGATTAAATATAATAAGTTTTTATTGGACAAAAAAATCGAATTCGATTATGTGCATTTTTTGTTCTATTTCATACTTGACAACCTAATATTATAATTATTAAAATATTTCGATAGTTTAGATTTAAAACTGTAGTACACGATAAAAAATATTGTATTATTATTTCTCGTAAAAGAAGAATAAGAATAAGAAGAAGAAAAAGAAGGAGAAGAGAACCAGCGGTATGGTTTGGTTTGGCAAGGTGAGATGAGATGTGTTGAGGTGAAGCAAGGGACGAGGTTAGGTGAGGTGAAGTGAGGTGTGTGTGGGATGATGTTGGTGAAAGTTCGCGCTGCCCTGACATCCTAGATTTTTTGTTATTACGTGCCACGATTCTTGACGATGTTCCGGTGAAATATTTAAACCAGTCTGTAGCTCCGGGCTGATCTCTAATGAAAAACTTCCCTCCCCCGAAGCCGCCATTCCCGTGGTGGCAAGCCGCGTTCTGAACTTCCAGAAGAAGAAGAAGAAGAAGAAAAAAAAGAAGAAGAAGAAGAAGAGAAGGGGTGAGGAGCAAGGGTTAGCACAGAGAAAGACAGAAAGATACCAGAAAGATACCAGAAAGGTACCAGAACAGGAGGAAGAGGAAGAGGAAGAGGAAGAGGAAGAGGAAGAGGAAGAAGGGGTGGAATAGAAGTAGGGTGAGAAGGGTGTGCACTGCAAGTTAGGAGAGGCGCCTTGGACCAAGGCTATTCAAAGCTGCTTTACCCCGACCTGGACTTTAACGCCATGGGCATCAACATACAACCCTTCTTCTTCTTCTTCTTCTTCTTCTTCTTCTTCTTCTTCTTCCATCTTTATCTCTATTCGCATATTAAAATTTCAACCCCGTTTCTTGGCCCCAACATCAACCATCGGCCTGGCCCTCTTCTAAAATCCCATCCCCGTTTCCTCACCACCTCTAACAACTCTTTCTTTCTTTCTTTTCCACCTTTTCACCCTTCTACCTCACCCATCCATCCGTATTTTCTTTTTCTTATATCTTATCCACTAAAAACTTCTTCTTCTTCTTCTTCTTCTATCTGTTTTTGTGATTCTTTTTTCTGTTTCCATATTTTCGATCCTTCGATACACAAAGACACTCGAATCACGAGAATTACCACCACCTTCCTCCAATCTCAATCCCTTTTACATCTCATTTTTGTATTTAACTTTTCAGAGGGAAAAGGGTCAGAATCATTCCCAGTTAAGATACTAGTTTTATTTCTTTTTTACCGGATCAAGTTTATTGATAAAAGCTCGATAATGATTAATCACAGATTTGATTATTGTTCCACGGATCTTGAGCTGATTCTGTTTTGACGCGATCCCAAAAATCATTTTCTACATTTCTGTTGAAAGAAAATGGAATAAAAAAGAGAGAGAGAGAGTGTGTGTAACGGTGAATAATTAATATAGATTTTTATGCGCATGCATTATTGAAATATCTTCCTCGTCGACGTTTGAATAAAAAGACAAAAGTTAGAAAAACAAAAAAAGATGAAAATGATGAGAATGGGTCGAAAAAAAAGTTGAGAAAAATTGTAGGATTTTATATTGGTGAGTGTGTGACAGATTAGACGACGTAAAAATTACCCCTCTCAGCTTATTTGGAAGAAAAAGAAGAAAAAGAAGAAGAAGAAGAAGAAATGAAAAAGGGTTCTACAAAAAAAAATCCAAGATACTTGCACGTCGGTTATAATCACTGTTGGGTTCACAATTCTAGGAATTGTTTCAAGCTATTAACATACAAGTCAATAATCAAGCCAGTTAGCAAAAATAAAAGAACTTGTATCCATCATCCTAAGAACACATTTTTAATGTACCATGGTATCTGAGAAATGAAGAAATATGTAAAGACCTCCAAATAAACTCCATTTAAGAGGGACGATACATGTAACAGCCTTATTTTCAACCGTTTTTCAGAGGCATATTTATTTATATGGAAAAGAGTTACTGAATCTTTTTGACAAAACGTTTATTCATTTATTATATATTCCATTACATGAAACACACATTTTATTTCTTTTTTTTTAAATGATAACCATACTGACGAATCTTCTGAGACTTTCGTTTGAAAAACATTGCTTCAAGTGTTTTCATAAAACATAAATCTTCTAGTTACACCAACGAAAAATCAGAAAAGTACAAAAATCATGAATTGGCACTTATCGGAAAACAATATCTGATTTTTAGCCTGTTTCTTAGTTGGTTTTTCGATCAAAAATAGTAGTTTTTAAAAACTTTTTTGAAATTTTCTAGATAGAACGAGGAACTAATACTACAGAGAAGATACGTGCCAAATTTCATTAAAATCGGTTAAGAACTTTTTGAGTTATCTTTCCTGGCAATTTGAAAAAAGTTCTTTCGAGAAAAACGCGTTTAAAGTTTTGACACACTGAAACTACGATTACAGGGTCTTACTAACTATTCAGAGATTGCAGGCTCATACAGTAGTCCTTTGGTATGTTCACAGAACTCGTTCTTCTTCCTAAGCTCTTTTTCACGTGCTAGACGAGCTTTTTTTTTGTTGCCTTTTTTTTTCCATTCCGATACATACTCAAGCGTGCTTGAGCGCAGAGTTAAGGCAAAACGCACTTTAACGAATTATAAATCAAAAAGTAATGCAAATTTTATTCTGATAATTTACAGGCATATTTTTCAGATGTTATTCTAACTATTTATGCAAAAAAAAACAATCGTTTGAGCAACTGCTGCTGCTGCTGCTGCTGCTGCTGGTACTGCAGCTGCATCTACCGTGTTGATTTTGATTTTGATTTTGCTATTACTGCTGCTGCTGTTTCTACACTACAGCTCGTTACTTCGAATCAGCCATTTATCTATCTAGTCAGTAGAACCGTCTCTCTCTTCCTCTCTCTCTCTCTCTCTCTCTCTCTTTTTCTCTTTTTCCTACTAGTTCATATGTGTCTTGTAGAGATGTCAGTTTTACTGATACTCCAGGAATGTTACCGGTTCGTCATTAGTTGCAAATGAATGCCTGATGGCGCTCAACTACCCCCAACGCTCACCAACAAACCACTACCACTACTACCACCACTACCACTACCACCACCACCAACTCCTCCTACTCATCCTCCTTCTCCTTCCTTTTAACCCCTCTCCTACTTCTTCTTCTTCTTTTTTTTCCCCTGCATATCAAGGTAAAACCAATGCTAATTGCAAAGTGAAATCACCGACGGCTAGATACCCTCACTCACCACCACCCCTTCCAACCCTTCCCCTATCCCATCCCCTTCCCCCTCCAAGCCAGCACCTATCTGGCTTTCAATCTTTCTACTTTTTTTCTCTGAAAATACGGTTTTCTATCTATGTATGTGTGTATCTATGCATTTCTGTAATTCCTAGGTATATAATACGTGTGTTTGTGCGTATAAATACGCGTACGTCAGAATTTGTGAAATGTTTTTTTCGTCCAATTAAATCATCGTGTAGAGGAAACCCATCCATATATTCTACCCGTATTTAATATTTTTCAAATTTGTTTATGAACGATCATTCAAGAGGGGAGGGTCATATCCTTGTGCAATGAAAAAAATCCATTTTGTTCTTTTTTTTTTGTTTATTTCCGTGTGCATAAATTGATTTCTAAAAATGTTTATAGAATATCCTGGTAAAATGATTTTCCTAATATTCAAAGTTGTTTGAAAAGTTCAATCATCTTTTTATTGATCGTCGAAGAAACGAATTCTTACAAAAAATGTTTAAAAAAACATTTAAAAAAAACAGCTGGTCGTCTTTGGGGACCTTCTTAAATTGAATTTTTCTTTGTTTATTTATTTATTTATTTATTTATTTATCTTACTCTTGTATTTAGGATTGCGTTTATATTCTTTCGTTTGCATTAAACAAAATTAGATTTTAAATAATCACATTTTTAATTGAAAAATTACATTTCTAGATCGTCATTATTATTATTATTATTATTAATAATAATATTGTTATTATATCTATCGTTTGAAGAAGTGTCTAATAGAAATTCATATTTTATTAGAAAATGGTAAGAGGAAAGGATAAATTACGGGGATAATACTTGAGAGCAGTTTGCGATAAGTGGACGTGGAATATTAATAGACGCACAAAGAAGCTGCCAAGAACTATGTGTATATATGTATATGCACGTGGCATATAGTATATATATATATATTAGATAGTCAAAAATGAAATGGAGCAAAAATGCACATAATTTAATTGAAAGTTAGCTCCATTTCATATTTGACACAAGACCTAACAGATTAGATTATTGGTAAAATTAATTGAAGAATAAAAATAATGTATTTTTTTTATATTTATATCATTTTATATCATTTTATATTATTTTATATTTAATATTATTATATTTGTATTTTATTTTAGAAAGAACAACAGGCCATCCTTATTTATCTTTTTCATTATTTCTTTTAAATACGTGAATTAGATTATTGGTAAAAACTGCACATGATTGAATTGAAATTTTCTCCATTTCATACTTGACAATCTAATAACAAAAAAGTTGTTTTGTATTTAGACAATGTATATACGAGGGTGGTCCGATAAGTACTTACAAGGAGACCGTTAGATCAGCCCCCCTTGTTTTTCCTTGTCTACTACTTGAAGTAGTACAAGTAAACGCCCCATATATGGTCAGACAAGTATTAGGAGTACAAATAAATTCCCGCCGTTTTAATGTAGATGATGCGGCACAGAGTATCCGTTATCTTTCGCAGATGATAACCGGCTTAAAAGATAATTTGGACATTCAAGAACAACATAATCTATTAATATCATTGATTTCATATTGATAAAATATAATTTTTATTAGTTAAAAATGTCGAAATTTGAGCCAAGTAAGCGTCATTTGCCGGAAATATT